>CM050508.1:201781601-201889101 GCA_027563665.1 Antrozous pallidus
AATTTCTTTTGAGAGCCACATTTTTTAAACTTCCTTTAACGCCACTTCTTCAAAATAGACTTGCCCAGGCCGTGGTGTTTTGTGGAAGATCCACATTCAATGTGGCTCGCGAGCTGCAGTTTGCCGACCACTGGCTTAGAAGAAAGACAAAAGAATTTGCAGCAGCAGCAGCCGTATGTGGCCCGCAGAGCCTGTGTGTGACTGGCTCTTCACGGACCACCTCTGCCGAGCCTGGTGCAGTGCGGGGTCCCCGTGGGGTAGGGAGGAGCCGCCTGAGGACCACACACGCCCGCAGCCGTCTGAGTCCCTAAAGCTCCCCAAGCCGCCTGTGTGCCGCTGGGCCGCGCCTTCCTGGGAAACCCCGCAGGCTGCTCCCCACCTCGTCCTCGGTGCCACTTGTGAGGACGATGCCCAGGCTCCGGCCAGGGCTGGGCCAGATGAAGCCTGACCAGCGATGAGGGTGTCGGTGTCGCTGTGGGATGCGGAGCAGCTGAGAAACTCCACTGTGAGGGTCAGAAGCCCCAGCGCGAAGCCACTGGACAGTTAGGGAAACCTGCTGTTTCCCATCAGCCAACCAGAGGGGCCACACAGGAGTGGTTGACCTAGGGACTCAGCCACGCCTTAGGGGGAGGGTCTGCCCAGGCTGGCTGCCCCCCACCTCCCAGGAGGCTGCTGGGGGGGGGGGGGGGTCTTGGCATCGCATCCTGACCGTGTCCAGGGGAAGACGGGGCTGATTCCTGTCCTGCTTCTCAAGAAACCTCTCCCGGGAGCCCCAGAGGCTTCCCCTCACACCTCCAGGATCCGCTCCACCTCTGCTCCGGTCCTGTCCGGAGACAAGGGATGGTCCCCGGTTCTCATCCCAGCCCCCCCACACTGCCTTGGGGCCTCAGTGTTCTTGTCTGGGAAAAGGAGCTAAGAGCCCCGACAGCAGCAGGAAATGCCATTGTGCCCGCTAAGCACGGAGCACAGTGCCGTCCAAAGCCACCCCATCCTCCTCGGGCGCCGGAGCCCAGCACAGGGCAGGCCAGCAGCCGTGCACAGAGCTCGCTGCTCACGGGTCTCAGTCCGCGTCCTGAACGGCGAGGCGAGGACTGACCGGTCCCGGGACCGAGTGAGGCACCGCAGAGTTCTTAAGGGAGGGAGAGACCACATCTGCTTGGGGGCCATGTGCATGCACCAGGGGAGGACTTCTCGGAGGAGGTGACGTTTGAGAGAGGGGTTCCTAGGTGGTGGAGGGTGTGTGTGGGGAGCCAGCCCAGCTGTCCTGGGAAGGGTCCCGGGGAAAGGTGTGCAGGTGGAGGTGGGAGGCAGGAGGAGGTTCAGGGCAGTGGGTGTGGGGCAGGGGAACGAAGAGAGGCTGAGGAGGGTGGCCTGGCCACAGTGGACAGAGCCCCTGTGTGATCCAGGGCACATCCGGCCTCCTCCACGCCCTGCTTGTCCTTCTCTAACACGAGGGGATTGGACGAGACCAGCCCCCCTCCTGCTGTTCCTGGAAGCGCCCAGAGGCTCCCCCACCTTTCCAAGAACCACCTGGGAGCTGGTGAAGATGGGGTTCCTGGGCCATCCCAGCCCTGCCCCTGAGTGCACGGGTGAGCACGAGAACCAGTGATCCCACGGCCTCTTCTGTTCTTGCTTTGGACTCACCCAGTCCAACACACACTTGCTGAGCGGTCGGGGGAAGGGCAGGGAGGGGACACCGGGGCTGGGACTTGGCCTCACGTGGGAGGGGCTGCAGGGGAGGACACGCAGGCAGGAGAGCAGAGGTGACGGTGTGAGGGCCAGAGCAGCGGGGAGTTATGGGGGGACTGCAGGTGTGAGAGGGAGCCTCAGGTTCGTCCCCTGGGAGGGAGGTGTGGCCCCAAAGCCTGTGCACAGGCGCCCTGAGACCCTGGTGTCTGCCCGGCACGCCTGGCCACTCCCTCCCAGGTGGGAGTGAAGGCTGCCAGCTGAGCCACCCCCGGTGGGAACCAGGCCTGTGTCCCTCTTCCCTGCCTGGATGGTCTCTGTGGTGACATCTTTGTCTGGAATGTCTGCCACCCCAGCCATCGTAAAACCTGCACAGAGGTGCTCCTCCTGCCCTTCCCCCCCCCCTTCCTCCTCCTCCTCCCCTTCTCCTCCTCCCCCTCTTCCTCCTCCCCCTTCTCCTTCTCCCCCTCTTCCTCCTCCCCCTTCTCCTCCCCCTCTTCCCTTCCTCCTCCCCCTTCTCCCCCCTCCTCTTCCTCCTCCTCCTCCCATCCCCAGCTCGGTCGCTTCTCTGCCTCGTCCTCAAGAAAGCCTCGCCCACAGAGCAGAACCTGAGCGTCCAGGCTCCTGCCCCTCCGGCTGCTCTGACGCAGGCCCTGCCCTGCAGACAGGCATGGGAAGAGGATGCCCTACCTCCCTCCCCCCCCCCCCCACTGCCTTCCCTTGGAGCCAGGGCAGCCTGCTCTCCCTCCCTCACCACCACGACCGGCTGCCCATCGCCCCACAGAGCCCATCCTGGCCAGGAGGCTGTGATACCATCTCTTGGGCAAGCTCTGTCTGCCAGGGTGGGGTCCCCACCAGGTGGAGGCTGGCACTCGTCTGGGCACCTGAGTGTGGGCAGGCCAGAGGGCACAGGGAGGCAGCCACACAGCCAGGATCCTAAGGCCCCTGTCTTGGGATATTCCCAGTGTGCCCTGGGGCCATGGTCCTCCCTGATGGCTTGGGGCCTGGTCTCCATGAGGCAGGAATGCTGGGTAGTGACTCCACTGGACATTTAGAGTTCGGGGCAGATGAGTTTTAGGAGGTGGAGGAGCAGAGAATTTGCTGCGGACATGCCCCTCAGTACCAGGCAGGGAGGAGGTCGGGCAGGTGTCCCCAGAGAAAGTGGGGCTGTCTGGCCTGTGAGGAAGCAGCTGCTCCCACACCTGCCTCTGTTCCTCCAACAGCTGAGCCCTTCCCAACCCCAGGGCCTTTGCGTGTGCTGTTCTCTCTGCCCAGAAGCTCTCCGATTCTCGGACTCCTTCGGGTCTCAGTCTCGGTCACATGTCACCTCCTCAGGCCCTGTCCCACCTCTCGCTGTTGCATCGCAGAGCACAGGTCCTGCTTCGAAGTTGCTGTATGTATCCACCTGGCTATGTGTCAACAGCCGGCCACCTCCTGGGCACGGCCCTCCCCGACTTGGGTGTAATTATTTCTTCCAGCATCAGATCCGAGGTGCCCTGTTCTCTGGGTGCCTGGCATTGCCTCCGGGGAACCGGAGGACAATCTGGAGAATGGGAGCCTCGTGGCTAGTTTATCCTCTGAAGGACTGGCAACTTCATGAGAACGAGGCAGCTCTCAGCTCCTCCCCGTTCGCAGCCCCGTCTGCTGGAGCTGGGCCTGTCTGCCTGTTCACCGGACCCTTCCTGAGGACTCGGGCAGGGACCAGGTGTTTGTGGGGCCTCCCACGCTGGTGCCTGGTGGACCCCACACAGCCTGGTGCCGAGGGAGCTCGGGGGAAAGGAAAGCAGAGGAGGGCAAGACGGCTGTGTGAGGGGCTCCTAGGCACCCCTGGAAGAAGCCCTTCTCAACACCCACCCCATACATGCAGAGCAGCCTGGGGGGCAGCCCTGGGCCCCTGCCTCCGTGGGAGCTGGAGTCCCCACTGCTTGGCATGCTTCCCCCCGAGGTGGGCCACAGAGGGCAGGACAGAGACCACCGATCGAAACAGCGGTCCCATTTCACAGATGGGGAAGCTGAGGCCCTGACCCGGAGGGAGGGGCCCAGGCAGCATCGTGAACCCCAGGCCGGCTGGCCAGTGCGACCCAGGGGCCTTGCCACAGTCCCCTCTTCACGTCTGGCGGCCTTGCCATCCCTGGCTCCTGTGTCCCTACAAGGGGCGGTTTTGTGAATTCCCAGCTTTTGCCAGGAACACAGAGGATTCAGGACTAGGTCCTGCCTCATCTGGCTCCGGGGCCGGCCTCCGGGGAGGAGCAGGCTGGGGGGAGGCTCAGGGGCCTCTGGGAGGGCAGCGGGGGCCTTGGGAACAGTCGGCAGTCCCACCCGCTGTGCGGTCACTCACCTCCCTTAGGAGGGTTGCATACCCAGGGCCACGCTGGGACTCGGTCCCCATCTGTGGAGTCTGGGGAGAAGGCTGCTCCCACCTCGGGGCGTGGCCACCCGGTGAGTTCTGTGCTGAGCCCAGCGCGGGGCTGACTCACGGCCTCTCCCAGGGCCCGTGGAGTCTGGGCTGCGGGAGCCTGGGCTCCGGGGCTCCCACGAGGCAGCCCGGGCCCCGGGCCGGTACGTGCCGGCTGATGAGGGCACCGCCCGCCTGGGACGGGGCCTCGCGGAGCCACCAGTGCCGGTGGGGGACGCCCTCCCCGCGGGCGGGCGGGCCTGCCCCGGGCCTGCTGACTTGGGGTTTGTCCTGTGCTGGGCTGGTCGCCCTCGGAGACATGGTTTCTCCTGGGCGCCAGGATTCCCGGGACAAGAGGCGGTAAGGGCTAACGCCACACAACACGCAGACCGCCCTTAGCTTGCCGTCCCGGGTCAGGGGAGCGGGTGGGGGGGCTTCAGGGAAGACAGGGTGTGGGTACCACCTGCCACGGCCGCCGGCGCTGCAGCCATGGTGATGTCTGCCCCAGGCTGTGGGCTCTGAAGGGCAGGGGCAGAGCCGCCCAGCTCTGCCAGGGCTGAGCAGCCTCGTGCCAGGTCTCCAGTTCGGGGTCAGGCGTGACGTGGGGCAACTGAGCCACGCCAGCCCCTGGGGAGGGAGTGGAGTGGGCGGGGGTGGTGGTTGGGCCTCGGCAGCCGGTCCTGAGTGAGGTTCTGGGCCGACACGACTGGCTGTAGCCTCGGAGGGCTGGTGGGGAGCCAGCATTTTACAAGGCTCTGAGGCCTGTGAGGGGCAGTAAGAAAGGTGAGCTGGCTCGGCCGGGGGGCTCAGTGGCTGAGCGTCGACCTAAGAACCAGGAGGTTATGGTTCGGTTCCCAGTTGGGCACATGCCCAGGTTGTGGGCTCGATCCCCAGGAGGGGGTTTGCAGGGCACAGCTGATGAATGATTCTCTCTCATCATTGATGTTTCTCTCTCTTTCCTGTCAGAAATCAATAAGAAATATATTTTGATAAATGGTAAGCTGTTTTTTATTATCTGCCACAGGCAGGCAGATCACTCCCACTTCCTGAGTCTCCCCCCCCTCCGCCCGACCCCCTCCACTGAGGCCACGAGCCGGCAGGAGCAGAGGGGAGGTGCACAGCCTGTAGGGGGACAGGCCCGTGGTCCCTCCCCCGGGAGAGCCAGTCCCCTGAGGCTGCGGACCTCTGGGCCCCGATGTTCCCGCTGGGGAAGCTCATCGGCAGACAAGGAGTCCTCCTCCTCAGGACTACTTCCTCTTCCTCTTCCTCTTCCTCTTCCTCTTCCTCTTGCTCTTCCTCTTTCCCTTCCCCTTCCCCTCCTCCTCCTCCTCCTTCTCCTCCTCCTCCTCCTCCTCCTCCTCCTCCTCCTCCTCCTCTCCTCCTCCTCCTCCTCCTCCTCCTCCTCCTCCTCCTCCTCCTCCTCCTCCTTCCCCTCCTTTTCCTCCTCCTCCTCCTCCTCCTCCTCCTCCTCCTCCTTCCCCTCCTTTTCCTCCTCCTCCTCCTCCTCCTCCTTCCCCTCCTTTTCCTCCTCCTCCTCCTCCTCCTCCTCCTTCTCCTCCTCCTCCTCCTCCTCCTCCTCCTCCTCCTCCTCCTCCTCCTGCTTCCCCTCCTTTTCCTCCTCCTCCTCCTGCTTCTCCTCCTCCTTCTTCATTGATTTAGAGAGGAACGGAGAGGGAGGGAGAGATAGAAACATCAATGATGAGAGAGAATCATTGATTAGAGGCCTCCTGCACGCCCCCTACTGGGGATCAAGCCTGCAACCTGGGCATGTGCCCTTGACCAGAATCGAACCCAGGACCCTTCAGTCCACAGGCTGACACTCTATCCACTGAGCCAAAACAGCTAGAGCCCTCCTCAGGACTTCTTAGAGGACACGTGGCCAAGAGCTTGAGGTCTGGTTTGAGCTTTGGCTTTGCTCCTTCCTGGTAAGCAGAGTCCATGGGGTGTCAGTGACCCACAGGGCAGGCAGGGCTGAGCCAGGGGAGAGGCTGACCTGGCATGGGCATCAGAGCCCAGAGGTGAGAAGGGTGTCCACACGGGGAGGAGGGGCCTACAGGGGTGTCAAAGCCCCAGAAGGTGTGGAGGGCGGCCAGGTGGAGGGGTTGACACCCCTGTTTGTGCGGGGGGCAGGTGGGGGATTGGTTCCATAAACGGAGGTGAGGTAATAGATAAACATGTTAAGAATAAAGAAGCCAGATTTTCACATCAGAGAAGGGGGTTGCAGACACACAACGGGAGAGAACGAAAACGAAGCCTGTGGGATTGGGTTGAATCTGGAGATAACCTGTGTGCACTCACGTTATCAATGTGAGAGAGACAGAGACAGATGGGTGTAAGTGTGTGTGTTTTGTATTTGCCATTGTGTGTGTGTGTGTGTGTGTGTGTGTGTGTACGAAATCACATACATTCCTATCCCCGCCCCCTGCTCCTTGTCCCGAGAGGCCCGGGAGCCGCAACTCCCCGTGGCACGGGCTCGCCCTGGGTCTTGGCTTCTGTGCACCGTCCTCCACAGCAGCAACCAGGGCTCGCTGGGGACACGGCTGATTCTAGGACGAGGCAGGGCCAGGACCAGATGAGGCAGGAGTATCCTGTGCCGGAAAGTAAGGAGACCCCAGAGAATGATGGGGACGGGCCACAAAGCCCCGCAGCCACTCGAGGGGACGCCACTGGCCGTCTTGGGACAGTGCGAACATTAACATCCATGAGGGCAGAAGCCCTGGCCGGTTTGGCTCAGTGGGTAGAGCGTCAGCCTAAGGACTGAATGGTCCCGGGTTCTATTCTGGTCAAGGGCACATGCCTCGGTTGCAGGCTTGATCCCCATGCAGGAGGCAGCCAATTAATGTTTTTATCTCTCTCTCTGAAATCAATAAAAATATATTTTTAAAAAACACACAAACCCATAAACAAGGGCAGTAGAGGACTGTAAGCTGTTAATACAATCAGAAACCACGAGTCCTCTTGCTGCAAGTAAGTGGAGAAATGGAAAGTGGGATGGGGACGAGGGTATTTGCATAGTCTCAAAGTGCTTACTGAGGGAGACAGAGGAAGCTGACAGTGGAGAAACCTGCTGCGTGCCACCTTAATCAGGTGACCTAATTCGACATCGCCAGTCG
Source organism: Antrozous pallidus (assembly GCA_027563665.1). Taxonomy (NCBI): domain Eukaryota; kingdom Metazoa; phylum Chordata; class Mammalia; order Chiroptera; family Vespertilionidae; genus Antrozous; species Antrozous pallidus. The sequence goes on from CM050508.1 coordinate 201,788,796, forward strand.
TGGGGCAGAAGCAAAGCCCAGTAGGTGCCACCGGGATGGTCCTGTCTCATGAGCCGAGCCAGGAAGGGACGTCAGCCAAACCCAAATTCTACAAAACAACCGACCCGCAATCTTCAAAAGTGTCGAGGCCGTGCCAGGAGGCCTGGGGAGCCGGTCCAGACCGAGACGTCCTGGCAGGGCCCCGAGCTGGGTGCTTGGGCACTCGAGGGTGTTGCTGGGACAGCGGGCACACCCTGCCCCGGCCGTGGGGCGGAAGGTGGCGATGTATCCAGGCTACGCTCCTGGCCGGGTGGTTTTGTGTGGTTGTGTAGGGAAACGTCCTGGAGCGAACACAAACACTAAAAATGTGGAAGGATGGGTATCGGGTCAGCAACTCACTCTCTAGTGGTTTCGGGGAAAAGACAATCCCTGGAGTATTCTGTGCGCAAGTTTTCCCTGAGTCTGAAACTGTTTGAAGAGCTTAAAAACCATCAGTACAGAAGCCCAGAAATGGACTCACAACAACAGAGTTCTGAGGATGAGACGGTCTGCTCAGCCCGTGGCCAGTCCTGGCCTGGACGTGCTCACCTGACGGCCCCCCCACTGCCGCCCTGGCCTTGTCCTCTCTTCCTGCCCATCACCGTCACGTCCCTCCCTGCTCAAAAGTCGCCTCCTCCGGGAAGTCCTCCATGAAAACCCAGTGCTGGCAATTTCCCAAGCCAGAGCTTATTATTGCAGTCCCAAAGGAGTGACCTCATCCGCCTCACTTGGGGACCTTTTAAAAGTGCAGATTCCCAGGCCCAGCCCCAGAACCACAAACTCTGCATGGGGGCTGAGGGCCCAGTAACATGCATTCCTGCCAAGTTCCCATGTGTACTAGGGACGGAGGTCACCTGGCCTTTCCTGGATCCTGGCCTCCAGCTGTGCTTTTATTAATTAATTAACTAACTAATTAATTAATTTTTATTTATTTATTTTAAATGATATTTTATTGATTTTTCACAGAGAGGAAGGGAGAGGGACAGAGCACCAGAAACATCGATGAGAGAGAAACATCGACCAGCTGCCTCCTGCACACCCCCCACTGGGGATGTGCCCACAACCAAGGTACATGCCCTTGACCGAAATCGAACCTGGAACCTTTCAGTTCACAGGCCAACGCTCTATCCACTGAGCCACACCGGTTTCGGCTCCAACTGTGTTTTTAATTCACAATTGCTTATAGCTCAGGAAGTACAGGAGGATGGGCTGGACAAAACCCCGGTCCCCACGCTCTCCTCTTGCCCGAACCTCCCAGCACCCTCTGCTCTGGGTGTCTGCCCCTTTCCTCCGAGCAGGCGTCTTCCCAGAAGTCAAGGTGAAGGCTGCGCCCGTCACTCCTGTCCCAGAGTCATGGCAGATCTGGTTCCCGAGTCCGTCCCCTCCTCGTGGCTGGGCCGGCTCAAACTGGCTCGGGGAGAGCGGGCCTTATCTTCCCGGGACGTTTCCCAGAGGACGGCGTGTCAAAAGCGCACGTCACGCAACCCGTGCAGGCCGGGCCGCCCCGCCGCATGCGGCCCCCATCGCTGCCGCTCGCTCCCTCGCTCCACGGTCGCGTGATGGGAGCTGAGGGGTGTGGGCAGCCAGTGTCCTCGGCACTTACAGAGCGCGTGCTCCATGCCAGGCCCCGGCCGGGCGCTTCCCTCCATGCCGGGCTCGGGCCGGCCTCTTCCCTCCATGCCGGGCTTGGGCCGGCCTCTTCCCTCCATGCCAGGCTCTGGGCTGGCGCTTCCCTCCATGCCAGGCTCGGGCCGGCTCTTCCCTCCATGCCAGGCTCGGGCCGGCGCTTCCCTCCATGCCAGGCCCGGGCCGGGCTCTTCCCTCCATGCCAGGCTCGGGCCGGGCTCTTCCCTCCATGCCAGGCCCGGGCCGGCGCTTCCCTCCATGCCAGGCTCGGGCCGGGCGCTTCCCTCCATGCCAGGCCCGGGCCAGCGCTTCCCTCCATGCCAGGCTCGGGCCGGGCTCTTCCCTCCATGCCAGGCTCTGGGCTGGCTCTTCCCTCCATGCCAGGCTCGGGCCGGGCGCTTCCCTCCATGCCAGGCCCGGGCCGGGCGCTTCCCTCCATGCCAGGCTCGGGCCGGGCGCGTTCCCGCGCTCACTCACGTGTGCTCACGGAGCGTGATGAGGCAGCTACGGTTTCGCGTCCATTTCACAGATGAGAAAACGGAGGTGCGGAGAGGCTGAGCCCCTCGCCCGCGGTGCTGTCTCCGTGGGGAGCTGTCAGCACTGGGTGGGCGTTTCCTTACATTTGCCTGTTTCCTTCGCAGCAACTCTATGAGGTCAAATTACGTTCTCCACTTGTTAGGGGGCCTGGAACGTACACAATCTGGGGTTGGGGGGCTGTAATAGGAGAATACAAAATGCCGTAACTTGCAAATTGTACAAAACACATGAGCAGGCGAGTCCACTGCTAGGGCCCCTCCCAGGCCTGGGGCGGGGGGATGTGTGTGTGTGTGTCTAGAGGCTTAAGCGTCTTCCGTTTCCTGTAAGTCACCCTGTGCTCGGAGAGCGGGGTGCCTTGTCCTGGGCCGCTCAGCTCCGAGTCCCCAGGGAGCCTTCCCTCCCCGCGTCCTCTCCTTGGTCACTTTCTCAATCGTCCACATCCTCCAGGTGGGCGGGGCCAGGCGCGGGCGGGGCTCTGTCTGGCTTTGGGGTCCCGCAGATTAGAAACCCCGGGGGGACTGGCCTTCAGAACCGCTTGGGCACTTGGCAGGAATGCATGTTCCTGGGCCCTCAGCCCCCACGCAGAGTTTGTGGTTCTGGGGTCGGGCCTGGGAACCTGCACTTTTAAGAGGTCCCCAGGTGAGGCTGATGAGGTCACCCCTTTGGGACACATTGCTCCTAGACACCCCCTCCTGCCCCTGGGCCTGGCACTGTGGCTGAGGTCTGTGTTAACATGCCGAGGGCAGAACAGACCTCACTCCTCAGGCATGCAATTAGCAGCCCCGAGAACAATACCCTTGTTTTAATCATTACAGCTCGGAGCCCGCCTGGTAATTTGCTCCTTTTGCTGCAGTAACAAGCTCTGGCTTGGGAACAGGGAGGAGCTGTTTCCTTTCATCCAGGCATTCCCGAACACCTGCTCAGGGGGGGCTGGGAGAGGCAGAGGGACACCTAGCGGTGCCCGGGGCAATCTGGGAAGGCCTCCTGGAGGAAGTGGCTGCTGGGTGTCTGCTGGCAGGACCCAGAGAGGGGCTGGAATTTGGCCTGGTGCTGGGACCAAATATAACGGTAGACGGATGGCACGGACACCATCCATGACTGGGAGTGGGGTGTCACAGTCTGTGGGAGATCCCTAAGTAGGGAAGCCACTCTACCCAGAGGGGCAAATATGGTCAAGAGAGGCCTCAACTCATCTGGGGTGAGCAGAGGCCACAGCAGGCTTCCTGGGAGAGGATGTCTCCATTGAGCCCTGAAAGGCGAGTAGAGGTGGGCCAGGTGAAGGGGTGCACCCACCAAGTCACCCCCCGACCCCCAGGTGCCCTGCCTGCTCTGGCCCACAGACTGAGCACAGCAGAGCTGTGTTAGGCCGCTGCGTTCTGGGCGGTTTGTTGCCCAGCACCCCTGCCTGGCGCGATGGCGAGCTGTCGGAGGACACTCGGGGCACAATAGGTCGGAGGGATGCTTTGGGAAGCTCACGCCCTCTGCAGTGGGGCCGGGGGTGAGGGGGCGGCTTGGGAGGGTGAGAATGGCCACGGGCCATTCAGGAAGGAAATAAAGGGAACGTGAAGCCCAGCACGAAGCCACAGCTCTCCCAGCCCCAGCAGCACGGGGACACCCGTCACCTGTGCCAACGACCACCTGCCTCTGCTGCACCGGCCGGTGGCCGGGCGCCCACACCTCACACGCTGCCCCTTCCTTCGTCCCTGGGCCCTGAGGGTGGCCACCTCCACTTCTTTCCAACTGGCATCGGCTTCCGGAAGCATCCCTGTGTTCTGTCCTCGGAATTCCCACCCCCTTCTCTCCTGATCTGCCCCATGGACTTGGTGAGGGGCCCTCCAGGCCGCTCAGGAAAGGAGCAGCGGCTTCTCGTGTGGTCTCGGCTGCAGGGGGGGTGCAGTCCGGGCTCTGCCTCTCCCCTCGCCGTGGCCTGGGCTCCCCTCCCCGGGCCTCAGGGTGCCCCTGGGACAGGGAGGCAGTAGTGGCCCCCTGCAGCTGGGAGGGTGCCGTGAGTTAATGTGTAAGGTGTTCGGCACAGGCAGGGGCTCCATCCGTGTCAGCTCAGACAGTGGCGAGTGACCTGGTCTTGTTGCCTCTCGAGGTCCTGAAACTCTGAGGAGACAAGGCAGGAAAGCGCTGTACAGACTGCACTGTGCGTGGGCATCGCTGTCACTCTCCCATGATTATTTTCAAACAGTGCAGCATTGGCCGAGCCCAGTGGTCAGCAAACCGAGAGCCACATGCGGCTTTTTGGTCCCTTGAGTGAGGCCCTTCCACAAAATTCCACAGCCTGGGAAAGTCTGTTTTGAAGAAGTTTAAGTTGAAAAAATTTGGCTCTGAAAAGAAATTTCAATCGTTGTACTGTTGATATTTGGCTCTGTGGACTGATGAGTTTGCCGACCACTGGCCTAGCCTGCTCCTGGGGACCAGAGCCAGGCTCGGGGCCCAGGGCCACCCTGCAGGGACACTGGGAGGCGTTGTCCTCTGCAGTCACAGGTGGCTCTGCTGGTGGCTGTCACTCTCCCCCAGCCTGGCTCCTGGCTGAGCCACCGCGTGGTGAAGGCTCTGCCCGGGCCCGTGCCAGCCCCACGCCCCATTCCTCCCCGGGGTGAGGTCCTGGTCAGCGGCAGGGCTTCCTGACAGGGCAGGGGCAATGGTGGGAGCAGGCTTCTCAGGTCCCCAGTCTCTCCTCTGAACCCCAAGACCCCTGGGTCCACCTCACCTGTGGTCCATGTTTCCCTGGACCAGGAGCCAGGAGCCTCGACGGGCTCATGCGGACTCAGTGGCTTGGGCAGAGGTGGAGGGAGAATGGGGGCTCCTGGGGTCCCTCATGGGAAGGGGTGGAGGGCGAGAGTCTTAGCGCCCTCGGCCCCAGCATCTCTACTTGGACCTGATTTACGATGGGAGTTCCACCTGAGACTTTTCAAAAGCCTTTTGTCCCAGCCCAGCCCTCGGGGGTGGTGGGGAGCCTTTCTCACGCTGGCCACCCCCTCAGCCCCCCCCCCCCCCCCCCACCCGAGCCGCAGCCCTGGGCTCTGCAGGCCTGACTCACCCACCGGCAGAGGCTTCCCCTCAGCAGAGGAAGACACGGCGCTGGCTCCCGGGGCCGCCGGCTGGAGAGGCGCCGGGAGAGCTCAGAGGGGCTGCCTCTCTCCGGCCATGACCCAGCTGTGCCCCAGGCGCTCGGAGGCCACCCAGTGGCTCTTCCCACACCCTCTGCCCTGGTCGAGGGCGGCAGTGACCACAGCTTAGTCTGGGCCGGCCCTGCGCCAAGCACTCCGCGGCAGCCCTTTGCTCATCCTCATCGCCTCCAGGAGCCGGCCGTGTGGACCTGAGGGTCCAGCCAGGGACTCTGGAGCCGGGCGGCCCAGGTTCACATCCCAGCCCTGCCACCCGCCAGCTGTGCGATCCTGGGCGGTTACTCGGCCTCTCGGTGCCTCAGCGCTCCTCCTGTGGAGCCGGGCTGCTGCGTCCGGACTCCTGAGAGGAGTTAATACACAGAAGGGCTCAGCCCGGCAATGCTGGGCCCTGGTGAGGCGCTGTGTAACGCCAGCGCTGTTATCGCTCCCATTTCACCCTGGACCCCCGAGGCCCAGAGGGGTGAGTGACCCGTGTAGAGCACACGGCTGAGTAAGCCTGGTCTGTGTGACTGAGGAATCAGTGGCCCATTTTATTGCCACTGGAGGTGACTCCCTGCGTCTCCCGAATGCTTCCGGCCACTGGAACCAGCCAGGGCCTGGGGTTCCAGAGGAGGCCAGTGGGGGGGTTCCAGAGGAGGCCGATGCGGGGGTTCCACAGGAGGCCAGTGGGGGGGTTCCACAGGAGGCCAGTGGGGGGGTTCCACAGGAGGCCGATGTGGGGGTTCCACAGGAGGCCGATGGGGGGGTTCCACAGGAGGCCAGTGGGGGGGGGTTCCACAGGAGGCCAGTGGGGGGGGGTTCCACAGGAGGCCAGTGGGGGGGTTCCAGAGGAGGCCGATGCGGGGGTTCCACAGGAGGCCAGTGGGGGGGTTCCACAGGAGGCCAGTGGGGGGGGGGTTCCACAGGAGGCCAGTGGGGGGGGTTCCACAGGAGGCCAGTGGGGGGGTTCCACAGGAGGCCAGTGGGGGGGGGGGTTCCACAGGAGGCCAGTGGGGGGGTTCCAGAGGAGGCCGATGTGGGGGTTCCACAGGAGGCCAGTGGGGGGGGGGGTTCCACAGGAGGCCAGTGGGGGGGTTCCACAGGAGGCTGATGTAGGGGTTCCTCAGGAGGCCAGTGGGGGGGTTCCACAGGAGGCCAGTGGGGGTTCCACAGGAGGCCAGTGGGGGTTCCACAGGAGGCTGATGTAGGGGTTCCACAGGAGGCTGATGTAGGGGTTCCTCAGGAGGCCGATGTGGGGGGGGTTCCACAGGAGGCCAGTGGGGGGTTCCACAGGAGGCTGATGTAGGGGTTCCTCAGGAGGCCGATGTGGGGGGGTTCCACAGGAGGCCAGTGGGAGGGTTCCACAGGAGGCTGATGTAGGGGTTCCTCAGGAGGCCGATGTGTAAGGACTCTGGCCTGCAATCCAGGCACACACTAGCACTTTTAGAGGAGACCCTAGAACAGTGGTTCTCAACTTCCTAATGCCACGGCCCTTAAATACAGTTCCTCGTGTTGTGGTGACCTCCAACCATAAAATTATTTTCGTTGCTACTTCATAACTAATTTTGTTTCTGTTAATGAATCGTAAGGCAAATATCTGTGTTTTCCGATGTCTTAGGCGACCCCCAGGTTGAGAACCGCTAGCGGGGTCGCCTGAGACCAAATGAAAACACAGATCTTTACATCACGATCCATAACAGTAGCAAAATGACAGTTGTGAAGTAGCAACGGAAATAATTTTGTGGTTGGGGTCACCGCACCATGAGGAGCTGTGTTGAAGGGCCGCAGCCTTACAAGATTGAGAACCACCGCTCTAGACAGAAAACCCACCTCTGCTCTCCAGGAGGCCCTGCGGGGGCTGGGTGCCCCCTCCTCGCTCGCTCAGTCCCCGACGCTCTCTCACCCAAGTCTTCCTGGCGCCTAACCCGCACCCCTCACGCTGCAGCGCACCTGCTGCCCGTGTGCTGGCTCCCACGGGTTTCCCAAGAACCCACCGGGCGCAGGTTCTGTGAAAGCTCCAGGGCACCTGCGGGCTGCGTGGCCTCAGCAGTGGCCAGCTCACGGACGGTGGCTGTTAGACCCGGAGCACCCGGAGAAGTTATAAAACAGGGGTGCCCTCGCCCTGTGCTCTCCGGAGCCCTCCCTCTGGCATCCACAGGAAGAAAGGAAGCCACTTTCTAATAGGGTCCCGTAGACGGCAGCGCGGGCCCCGCTGTCTAACATCTGCTCTGGACTCGGGGTCAGAACTGTTTCGGCGCCCGGCCCGCAGCACACCCCTGAAACCAGCTGGGAAATGAGCCTTCTCAGGTGTGCCCCGTTTTCCTCTCCTCTGCCTTATTCTGTGCTAAAAATGCTGCTCCTGCCGAAACCGGTTTGGCTCAGGGGATAGGGCATCGGCCTGCGGACTGAAGGGTCCCGGGTTCGATTCCGGTCAAGGGCATGTACCTTGGCTGCGGGCACATCCCCAGTGGGGGGTGTGCAGGAGGCAGTTGATCGATGTTTGTCTCCCATCGGTGTTTCTGACTTTCTATCCCTCTCTGTGAAAATTCAATAAAATATATTTAAAAAAAATAAAAATGCTGCTCCAGGTCCCCTCATTCCACACCAGGTCCACTGATGGGACGGCACTGGAGGGACGGATCGCAGCCCTGGAGGCCCGTTCCTATTTGTCAGGGAGCACTGGGGTCCTGAGCCCGTGGGGAGGCTGGGGTGCGGGCGGGGAAGCCGCACCAGGAAGCAGAGGCCGCTGTTGGCTGTTATCCTCGTTCTCGCCGCACAGATGCGCCCGTTTGGGGTGAGGGAGGGCGGGCATCTCCTCGGGCCACGCTGTGGGAGCGGCCAGGATGGACCTGGTCGCCCGCCGAGCAGCCCCCCAGCATCACCTGTGAGAGCCACTCCTTCAGGGGAGCCCCGCCGGCCCCACCTGCGTCCTTTCACGTGTAAGCGCACCTGTCCGAGGGGTGGCTCGGTCCCCAAGGCTTTGGACAAACGAGTTTGTCAGAGTCTCTGCCATCCCGGACAGACAGGAGGGAAGAAAAACGGGGGTGGGGGAGGGTGTGTCTGGAATTGGGGGGGAGGAGGGTTAAGGAGTTGGTGGGAGACCTGGAAGGTTTTTCTGGACACCCGGACACAATCTCTGACCTGTGCCCTCCTCTCCCAGTGGTGCTAATCCCCCCCCGGAATGCCCCCCGGAATGCCCCCCGGAATGCCCCCCGAAATGCCCCCGGAATGCCCCCCGGAATGCCCCCCACTCTGGAGTGGGCTGGGATCTGTGTCCTCGTCCCCGAGCCTCCGTTTCCGCCTCGCAGGTGGGGGGTGACGTGCCCGGACGCGGTGCCTGTGGGGCCGGCCTCCCTCCCGCCCGCACCCCGCTCCGTGCCCCGGGAAGCCGGGTTTGGGGAAGAGACGGGCCTCCTGGGGCAGGGAGCTCCCCAGCACCGGCGTGTCCAGAAAGGGTCGGAGACCCAACCTCGTTCTAGAAGACATGGAGGCGGACTCGGTTCCGGGCACCCAGTAGGTCCTTCGTCCGCGCGCACCGAGTCAGTGACAATGGTGACGCCTACACCGCGGAGGAGGGGCTTGTGGAACCTGCTGGGACTCGGCTGCACGTCAGAGCCACCTGGGGAACCTCAACAAGAGGGGTGCCTGGCCCAGCGGGCGTGGCTCAGAGGCTGAGCGCCAGCCTATGAACTAGATCCTCGTTCATAGTGGTCGGCAACCCGTGGCTCTCGAGCCACATGCGGCTCTTTGGCCCCTTGAGTGTGGCTCTTCCACAAAATACCACGTGCGGGCGATTGAAACTGCGTGGCCCGTGCGCAGAGACGGTTTCCGGCTCTCAAAAGAAATTTAGATCGTTGTGCTGTTGATATTCAGCTCTGTTGACTAATGAGTTTGCCGACCACTGCCCTAGGAGGTCACAGTTCAATTTCCGGTCAGGGTGCGTACCCGGGTTGCGGGCTCCATCCCCATTGTGGGGGGAGTGCAGGAGGCGGCTGACCAGTAATTCTCTTTCATCACTGATGTTTCTATCCCTCTCTTCCTCTCCCTTCCTCTCTGAAATCAATAAAAACATATTTCAAAAAAAAATACACGGGTACCTGGACCCCCACTCCCCTCCACGGATGCTGACTTAATTGATCTGAGATACAGCCTGGCCATTGGTAATTTCATATTTTTAAAAGGAATTTTTAACAGCATCTTAATATCTATTCACATTTCACATACCATCTATATTTTGGATAAAGTACATTTCCCAAAGGAAACCCCCCATTTTTTTATTTTTGGTTAATCCTCACTCGAGGATATTTTCCCGTGGATTCTTAGAGAGAGTGGAAGGGACGGGGAGAGACAGAGAGACATCGATGGGGGAGACACAGTGATCGGTGGCCTCCGGTCTGTGCCCGACCGGGCCAGGAGGGAGCCTGCGGCCGAGGTTCCTGCCCTTGACTGGAGCCAAACCAGGACCTTTCAGTCTGTGCGCTGGGGCACTATCCATTGAGCCAAACCGGCCGGGGCCCCTGGTGACTTTGCAAGCTCTCCAGCTGACCCCTGCAGCCACGCCTGAGAGCCAGAGCACCGGGGTCCCGTCTCACTCCAAATGAGATCTGGCTATAAAGTCATTTACACTTTAGTATAATTTAAGTCAAAGGTGCCTCATACGCTCTGTGGTTGGAAACGCTCTCAGATGTCAGGGAGGAGCGGGCGGTCTTTACAAGATGTAGAAGCGATTCAGCTGAGTCGGCTCAGCCCGAAGGCTGCGGCGAATGGTCCGCCAGCACCCACGTAAGTGGGGCAAAGGGCTCGAACACACCCCGATGCCGGGCTCCTGGGACCGCAGCCTCCAAACAGGCACCTCCAGTTCCATGGGAAAGGCCAGTCCCGGCCCTCGCCCTCCGCGGCGCCCAGCTCCCCAGTGCTCCCCAGCTGACAGCGTTTCCTGTCTATCCCCCTCACCGGGGATCGGTTTCCTGTCCATCCTCCTCACGGGGGGATCGGTTTAACGCGGGAGACGCGGTCCCGCTCAGGCAATCCTTCCACCCTGGGGGGCTCCTTGGAGCAGGCCTCGCCGTGGCCGTGCCATTCCCGGGTGGATGGAGGGCACACGAGGACCGAATGTCCTTAGGGAGCCCTGGTCCGAGGCCTTCCAGCACCCCACCCTCCTGGGTCTGCGGAGAGGACAGGGCGACCGTGAGTGTCTGCGGGTGCCTTTGGCACGCCGGGGGCGGGGGGGTGGGGGTGGGGGGTGGGGGGCGGGGGGGGGGGGAATCGGTCAGCCCTGTTTGTCTGTGTCCTTCCCTGATGCAGGAGCTCCTCACGGGCGAGGGCTCTGTCTTCGTGTTCTCTGGATGCCCACGGGGTTTGCTGGCCCCCGGATGGGCCCCCGAGTACAGAACGAGTGAGTGGGGCAGCGGGGGTTGCACTGACCCTCACAGCGACCCTCATTGCTCCTGGCAGCCTAGAAGCCTGTGCCCCTCCTTGGAGGCCTGCGTTCCCCGCCAGGATCCACCACCCGTGCAGGCGGGAGGGTTCCCCGGGCCGTCAAGAGGCACAGAGACGGTGCAGCTCTGCAGCCAGCGAAGCGAGGGCCACCACCCTGCTCGGTGTGACTTGTGGGGGGCCCAAGAACGGGGTGGTGGGCAGCCTCCTGCTTCAGCTCGCCCCCCTCCCCCCCCCCCCTCCCCTGTCCTCTCCCCTGTGCAGAAAACCACACCTAGAAGGAGCTGGAAGGAGATGCATCCACATAAAAGCAGCCATCGCCTCGGGAAGGGGTGGAGGCAGGGGATACAGCTCCTTCCAAAATTCCCACGCACGGCCTCGATAACGAAGCCAGCCTGCCTGATCTCATGTCCTATGCAAAGTCTCCCTGGGTGTCCCCGCATGCCTGCCCAGCCCCTCGGTGTTACTGTAATTTCTGGAGGTTCACTGGAACTTGTTGCAGGCACTCTGCCCGTGCGGCCTCATTTGTTCCCTGGCTGCCTGAGCTGGCGCAGGGCTGGGCCCCCCTCTTTCTCCTGGTGCCCGCGCGGGGCCCCGGCCGGGACCAGCCCAAAGAGCCGCTCTCTGGCTGTTGCTCCCGCGGTGGCGGCCTGCCTCCATGTCCATGTGCTGAGATTCTGGTGAAGGGACGAGGGCAAAGGTCACCTGCCTGCTCTCCCCGCTTGCAAGCCCTCACCACCACCAAAATGGGTTTGGGCTTGTGTCTCCCCTGGAACCCGAGACCTTCCTCAACTTCATCAGTCCTTCTGTCCCTTTATTCATCCGTATCCGCAATGCCTGAGCGTGCTCTTTAGCTCCCTGGTGACTGCCTCGTGTCCCCTCCTCCTTAGACTGTCCTGTCCCCGAAAGATTCAGCACCTCTTCCCACTCCGTGTCCCTCCCATACAAGGCAGAGGCCGGCCACTGCCTCAGAAAGGCTCTGCTGGAAGGAACGCTGCCTCTGGCCGGGCACGAAGATGGATAAATGGAGAATCCGGGAGAATGTGTTCAGTAAAAAAATAGAACAGGACAGGGTGGGGCGGGCAATGCCTGCTGCAGTTCTCAGGGGTGCCCGGGGGTGGGTGTGGGCGGGGGACAGTCTCCCCAGGGGACAGCAGGGCTGGTGGGCTGGTTCTCAGGCTACCACCACCACCAGGTCATCCTCCCTCCATCCTGCCCCTCCCCTCCTCCTGGCACCGCTGTACCAGGCCACCAGGTGCAGGCAAGGTGAGAGGGAATTCGGGCGGCCCACACGGTGAAAGCTGCTGGGTTGTGACACAGGGCTCCAGTCAGCTCTGGGATTATCTGGGGCCTCAGTCCCCCCCCCCCTTTTTTTTTTGTTCAGAGAAGATGGGAATGGGAGAGACAGAAACATCCATGATGAGAAGGAATCACTGACCGGCTGGCTCCTGCACGCCTCACACTGGGGATCGAGCCCGCAGCCCGGGCCTGTGCCCTGACCAGGAACCTCCTGGTCCATAGGCTGACCCTCAATCACTGAGCCACGCGGCAGGGCACCCGGCTTTATCTTGCTCTCCTGGCTTTGGTATTGGAAGTTCCTGTGATTTTTTAATCTAGGATATTGCTCTGGTCGGTGGCTGCTGGAGCCTGGGGAGCCTGTCCCAAGCTCTCCACGCCTCTCTACGCCTCTCGGGTGCGGGCAGACTTGGCATTCGCTGGCCTCCTCCCGTGTCTTCATGTCCTCTCTCCTTGGAGCGTGTCTGTCTGCGTGTCCGCATTTCCTCTGTTAGAAGGACCTCGGTCATGTTAAATTCGGGCCCAGCCCAGTGACCTCATCTTTCTTTGTCACCTCGGCAAGTCGTGTGAGCAGAGAAGGTTACACTCAGGGACACGGGGTGAGCACGCAGCATCTGCTCGGGGGCTCAGTTTGCCCAGCACCGCCCGGCAGAAAGGTCTCCCCGGTCCGTTCTGCGGGTGGACATTAACCGAGGCTGTGCCCGGCTCGCTCCCGGGGCCACAGCAGCTGCCTGGGGGCTTGCTGTCCCCACAGAGCCCTCTGGCAAGAGGCAGGGTGGCTCCCAGGTTCCCCAGCTCTGGGGGCACAGACCCCACAGCCTCTCAGCTCCGTCAGAACCCAGCCGTCCCTCTGCTGCTGCGGTGCCTGCCGCCTCCATGTCCTCCCCTCAGGCCCTGGAAGGGGTCGGGGGAGCAGCCACTCCTTCGTCCCAAAGGCCTCGTCCTGCACCTCCCTAACGGTGTGACCCTGTGTGACCCTGAGTCCCCTCTTTGAGTCCCCTCCTCAGCCTCTGTCTCAGGTTGCTCACCTGTAACTCGGGGTCTCCAGGACCCGCCCCCAGGGACTTCTCAGAGTGGTGGTTTCAGAAGCACCCACCAGGGCCTAGCCCAGGGGTCGGCAAACTCCTTAGTCAGCAGAGCCAAATACCAACAGGACAACGACTGAAATTTCTCTTGAGAGCCAAATTTTTTAAACTTAAGCTTCTTTTAACGCCACTTCTTCACAATAGACTCGCCCAGGCCCTGGTATTTTGTGGAAGAGCCACACTCAAGGGGCCAAAGAGCCGCATGTGGCTCGAGAGCCGCGGTTTGCCGACCACTGGCCTAGAACACCGTGGGCAGAGCAGCCTCGTGAACCCCGTTTTCAGGTGTTTGGGTGGGAAAGCTAAACCCTCAGAGTCGGCAGAGTTTTCACAGTGCCCCCCACTCCGACCAGCTGGGGGGGGCAGCGTGTTTGGGGCGTGACTGGTTGGGGGACGAGGGGATGAACCGGAGGGTGAGCGGTGTCCTTGGGGCAGGAGGACGGGCTGGGTTCGGGCCTCCACCTGCCCCACACCTGGGGCTCTGGCTTTGGGGCGCAGAGCAAGGATGCTGTCACCGTTCCTGCTGATGCTCATTAATCAGCTCCCGGGAAAGCGCCAGCCACGGGCTTTGGGCTTCTTCCCACCTGGTTTTTCCTTTTCGGTTAACGATTGGGATGTGATCAGCAGGGACCTGTTCCCCTTTTCAGGGCAGGGCGTCGCCCCTCCCCTGACTCATCACCTGCCTGCCAGCCCTCAAGCATGCACCCTGCCTGTTCAGTGGGTCCGGCACCGCCCCTCCCTGGGAGGCGGCCCCCACCTTCGTGTTTGCGAGGCTGAGTCAATGGTGAAGTCACCTCCTGGCTTGGTTCTCAGACAAGCGCTTTCTTGCCTGGCCTGCTGGGTTCCCATTGGCACCCCGGCTCCACCCGGCCGCCATGTGGGCAGGGACCCCGGGCAGATGTGTGGTGAGCAGAGTCAGCCCCGGGTCCATCTGCTGCCCCCCCCCCCCATTCCATCTGGTTCTTAACGCAGCCACTGCGGGCTGAAGGCAGCCTCTGGGCCAGGCCCCGGTGCGCGGGGGGTGGAGCTGGGAGGACCGGGCCTGCTGGGCCAGGCAGGGGTCACATGGTTTGCCGTGCATGGACTCTGTGCGGCCACGGGGTGCCCTGAGCGGGAGCCCCGCTGCCCTGGAGGTCAGCGAAGGTGATGCTGGAAATGTCTTCTTGAAGGATGCACCGGAGGTTGCCAGAAAAGGGGAGGGAGCATAGCAGTCAGCGGGAACAGCATCAATCACGTGGAACAGAATGTGCAAAAGCCCAGGGACACATTTAAGGAAACAAGAACGGTTTTTGTGATGAGCTCAGGAGGTGATGAGGGAGAAGGAGGCAGCGTCGGGACAGTGAAGGGCTGGCTCTATGCCACATCAGGCACCTCGCATCAGGAGAGTGGGGACCACAGAGGCTTTGAGCGGGAGAGTGACACGCCAGGGTCAGTGTGAGGGCAGACGCTGGTGGCAGGTGGAGAGGACGTTCAGAGGAGAGACAGGCGGCAGGAAGCCCGCTGTCACAGAGCGGGGCTGTTCTCACTGGGCAGATGTGAAACCTAAATGAGGCGGCACACGGCCTGCATGCTAATCACCCTCTAATATGCAAATTGACCGAATGGTGGAATGACCAGTTGCTAAGACACACACCGACCACCAGGGGGCAGACGCTCAACACAGGAGCTGCCCCCTGGTGGTCAGTGTGCTCCCACAGGGGGAGGGCCACTCAGCCAGAAGCAGGGCTCACGGCTGGCGAGGGCAGCCATGGTGGCGGGAGCCTCGGCAGCCGGGCTAAGGACCCCTCGCGGAGTGGGCCTAAGCCAGCAGGCGGACATCCCCCGAGGGGTCCTGGACTACGAGGGGGTGCAGGCCAGGCTGAGGGACCCCACCCTCCCAGTGCACTGGGCCTCTAGTGTATCGTAGTTAGGACCAAACCCCCTGCCTCCCCTGGCCTCCCTACAATTATCGGGGCATCCCAGAACACATGGAAGACTCCTGTCTACTGACGTCTGAGGCCATGTCTGCCCCACATCCAACAGCCCCCTGGAAAGTGAGGAGCCGCAGCTCCGGGAGTTTCTGAGGAGCCGCTGCCCCAGTGCAGGACAAAGGCCCGGTGACGGGCGGATCGGTGTCCCCGGCCCCAAGCACTTGCCACGTGCTCCATGGCTGAGAGCAGCCACAGCGCCCGCACCAGGCTCCCGTCAGAGGGGCTCAGCAGACGCTGGTCTGTGCTTCAGTTTCTGGGCTCCGTCACCCCCCCCCCCCCTCGCTTCTCCCGGCCTCGCTGGACAGAGGTGGGTGGAAATAAACAGAGAGAACCATCAGCGAGGAGCACTCTGTGTGCCAGCGTCGGAGGGGCCGGCGCCCGGTCTTCTTAAACAGCCTGAATGAGGACTTGGGGCTGCAGCTCCTCTGCCCTCAGGAACTGCGCCCCAGAAACCATCCCGCTCCTCCAGGGCGGCCGCAGGCCCGACAAAGATGTCCCAGGCCTGTGTGCAGTGGCCTGGAGCGGGGCCACCTGATTTTGTTAAACGAAGAAAAGCCGGTCACCAGACAGTAGGCAGGACGTACTTTCATGCTGGGGAAATGTCCGTAATACACAGACCAGGGAGTCTACGGAAACACGGCCCAGTCTTGACGGCGTTATTTCCGGTGAGGGCTGCAGGTCATTCCCCCTCTGAGCCGTGTCTTTGTGGAGCGTCTAGAACGAGGCTGGCAAACGGGCCTGCTTCTGTGCGGGGGTGAGGGGCGGCTTTGCATTTTTAAAGGGCGTGAGAACAAACAAACAGGCCCACATGCCACAGAGCAGATGCGAGCCGCACAGCTGAATTATTGAGGGCCTTGACAGCAAAAGTTTGCCAGCCCTTGATCAAAGAGAGAGGAGAGAGAGAGAGAGAGAGAGAGAGAGAGAGAGAGAGAGAGGACATTAGCATGCATTATTGGTATAATAATAAAAACAGCAACTTCGTTCCTTTTCGGAAGGTATGAATTTCCCCTTAGCCAACAGGCACCCAGCACCCAGCAC
The DNA here is from genome assembly GCA_027563665.1 of Antrozous pallidus. Classification (NCBI taxonomy): domain Eukaryota; kingdom Metazoa; phylum Chordata; class Mammalia; order Chiroptera; family Vespertilionidae; genus Antrozous; species Antrozous pallidus. Next base: position 201,804,915 of record CM050508.1, read on the forward strand.
CCAGCACCCAGCACCCAGCACCCTTCCTTCCTCTTCAGTAACTCGCCCAGGGGCCGGGTGCCAAGCTGGCCTCCCCACCCCCTTCTGTCTCTTTCATCTCTAGACTTTTCCGGGCGCCTTCCATGTGCCAGACCCCCCCCCCCCAATCAATGGGGAGACAGATCCAGGACAAGTCACCACGATGCTGTGGCCCACATGCCAGAGGGCCCCTGGGGGTCCGTCCAGGCTGCGGGGTGGCGGAATGGAAGCGCCCACATTGCCTGGAAGGTGAGGGGGCTCCAAGGACGCCTTGGTGTGGGGTCTCCCGTCCCCCGGGAGCCAGAACAGGCGTAGAAAGGCGCTTCACGCCAGCCACCTGGGCCACACCGCCGTGACCAGGGGCCGTTTGGTGACTAAAACGGGGGCTGTCTGGGGATTTTAGGAGTCGAACGTCAACACGTGGAAACAGGAGCAGAATGCTGCGGGGCGGGCGACCGGCAGGCCAAAGGCCAGGCGAGATGCGGCTCGGAGAGGGGCTGTGGGGAACAGAAAGTTGTTAAGTGGCGATTTGTGGGGATGAACCTGGATGGCAGGCAGTGGATGCCGGGCTGGGCTTCATTCTGGCGGATGGGAAGCCCTGGAGGGGTCCGGGGAGTGTGACGAGCTGGGAGGCTCACGTGGGCCGGACCGGAGGCTGGGAGGCTGTTGCAATCGGGCCAGCGCCTGCTCAGCCCGCTGACAGCCCACGTCCCTCCCGCCTGGCTCCCACCGGCTGTCAAACCAGTAAAGGGGATTGGGAAAGGACTGAGCGGGGCAGGGTGGGAAGGCGAGGGACACCCCTTCCTTCCTCTGAGTCACTGGGTCTAGCTTTCGGCACATCTTTCCAGCCTTAGTCATGACGGGGTGGCCATGCCTCCCCCAGCCCCGGGATAGCTGAGCAGGGTGCCTACCTGCTCCCTGCCCACCCCCCAGGCCAGGTGCAGCAGGTCCTCTCTCCACCGGACGCCCGAACCTCTCAGCACTTGGGCAGAACGAGATGTGCGGGGACTGGGGCAGGACACACTGTGCCCCGAGTCCCAGCTCCAGGTCAGTTTCCTTGTTCTGAAACAAGGCACCGAACTGGCCTGCCCCATAAGGACTGGGTGCTCCGTGCCCAAAAGGCATCGCAGACTGGCAAGCAGCACCCCTCCCTCCTGTGCTGTGTCTGCCCTCCAGAGGTGGCCCTGGAGGCGGGGCAGAGCGACTCCCTGGGACAATTAGACGCTAATGGGGCTAAGTCACTCCCCAGGACTGCGCCCTGCCCTTGCAGACAGCAGTTTGTGCCCCAGACGTCCGTGACACCCCAAGGTCATGGCCAACAAGACCCTGGTCCCACAGGACTCTGGACAGTTCCTCGGCCATCCTAGGTCCCATACAGGGCCTTGGGTCAGGCGGTCTCTCCCTGCCACCCCTCCCTCCAGCCCCACCCCCCCACCCCCTCACCTGCTGAGATGGATCCTTGGCCAGGAGGGTGGTCACATCGCCAGCCTCAGGGTTTGGAAGGGAGAGGCCCAAGCCAGTTTTTGTAACCCCCCCGCTGTAGACTCGCTATTCCAGGAGGACTCAGGAAACTCTCTAGGCCAGATTCAATTTAATTCGCTTTAATTAAAAAAGAGAAGACATGCTGTAACCGGTTTGGCTCAGTGGATAGAGCGTCGGCCTGCGGACTGAAGGGTCCCAGGTTCGATTCTGGTCAAGGGCATGTACCTTGGTTGCAGGCACATCCCCAGTAGGGGCTGTGCAGGAGGCGGCTGATCGATGTTTCTCTCTCATCGATGTTTCTAGCTCTCTATCCCTCTCCCTTCCTCTCTGTCAAAAATCGATAAAATATATCAGAGAGAGAAAAAAAAAAAAGAGATGACAGCCACTGGGCACTTGGATGGGTGGGAAGAGGAGGGAGAGCGTGCCAGGAAGTCAAGTGCCCACGGTCTCAGCTCCGAGGGGCACCTCGTCTCCTGGGAGGGGTCCCCGGTGCCCACAGAACCGGACTCTGGTGAACCCCGTCACATTGCTCTGTGACGCCTGGGTCACGTGCCTCTCAGCCCCCCTGGACCAGGCGCGTCCCCACGGCAGCGCATCGTCTCAGCCCGTCTTGCCCAGAAGGTTGGAGGTTTGGGCACGCGGATGCCAGGCCAGACGTGCAGGCGGGTCAGAGCATCCCTCCTCGTTCCAGGTTCTTTACTCCACGATTTGTCCCCATTGTTTTTATGGCTTTGCTGAGGAGTAATGCGCATTCTAAAGAGTTCACCCATTTAAAGCACACGGCTCAGCAAATTCTGGAACATTATCTCCGCAGTGCATCCACACCCACAGTCAAGGCTTAACGCACCCCAGCACCCACTGAGTTTCCTCCTGTCCCTTTGTGGTCTGTCTCCAGCCCCCCGCAACCCCTGATGTGACTTCCGTCGCTGTGGTTTTGCATCTAGAACGGCCCGGAGGTAGAATCAGGCTGTAGGTGGTCTTTGCCTGGAACACTGCTGTTGAGGTTCGCCCAGATGGTAGCAAGCAGCAGCATGGGCTGCTGTCTGTTAGTGACTGGCATCCATCATGTGGTTGCATTGCATGTTGTTCAACCTTCCCCACTGAAGGACATTTGGGTTGGATCTGTTTTGTGTGTGTGTGTGTTTTCAGGAGATTATGAATAATGCTATGACCACTGGCATACAGATCTCAGTGTGGACGCTTGTTTTCAGTTTGAGTAAGTACTGGGATTATTTAGGACTAGAATTGTTAGAGCAGAAGATGAAAGGGCTCTTTAAGAAACCCACCCAGCTGTTTCACCAAGGGGCTGGCTCATTTTGCATCATCCCCGGCAGTGCAGAGAGGACGTGTCCCTACCCCCTCAGGGGTTAGGTTGTGTTTTATCATCTCAGCCATCCTAAGGGGTGGCGCCATGTTGGGTGAAAGTGGTGAGAGCAGGCATCCTGTATGTTCATGGATTTTTGCTGGGAGGAACTTCACACGGCAATCATGTATCATCCTTTGTATAGGCTGCTGGGTTCGATTTGCTAATACTTGTTAAAGACTTTTGTACCATGTGTGTGAAGAATATTGACTTACAGGTGTTTGTTTTTTTTCCTTCCTGTGATTTCTTTGCCTGGATTTGCCGTCAGGATAATATCAGCCTCGTAGAGGAAACTGGGGAATGCTTCTCCCTCCTGGATTTTCTCAGTTTCTGTGGAATTAGTATTTCTTCCTTAGGTATTTGATGGGATTCACCAGTGCCATCATCAGGGGCCGGCCTTGTCTTTGTGAGAAGACTTTAAATTACCAATTCAATTTCTTCTTGAATCAGTTTTCATCTTTTGATAACGTCCATTTTATCTGTTTTCAAATTTATTGGCATAAAGTTGTTTGTAGTATTTCCTATTGTCCTTTTTCTTCTATTTATATTTATTTTGTAATAGCTTTACTAGTGCATAATTGACATACAGTAAACTATACATATTTAAGGGGTGCAATTTTATTGAAAAATATGTCATATTTAGATACACACCTGGGAAACACCCCGCCGAGGTGATGAACACACCCAGCACCCTCGGAGTTTCCCGTGTCCCTCTGTCCCTTCCATTATCGTTTTCATCTCTTAAACTTGAATTTGGTCTTTTTTTGGATCGTTCCATCTCTTCTTAACCTGTCGGGCCTTTCTTGTGGTTTCTGAACACACGTAACACGGTTATGATGTGTGTCTCCATGTCAGTATCTGCTCGCTCTAACATCGGTGCCAGTTCTGGGCCGTTTCAATTGGCTGATTTTTCTCCTCGTGGTGGGCGGCGTTTCTTTGCACACCTGGTCATTTTTCACTGAATGTCTGACTTGTGAATTTTTCCTTGTAGGATGCTAACTGTTTTATATTTCTATAGATATTTCTGAGCTTTTCCCCTGGGTCACAGTTAAGCTTCTCAGAAACATTTTGGTCCCTTTGGGTGTTGCGTTAAGGTTTGTAAGACGGGACCCCAGCAGCATTGCTGTGAAGACGAGACCCTTGTGGAAACTCTCCGGGAGTCCCGCACAGGGAGGTTTCCCGGCTGACAAAGGGGGACAGGCCCGCGCTCCCCTGTGTGACCTCGGGTCACTGTTCTTTCTCATCCGCGAGGCTTGTTCTCCCACGGCCGTGAGGGTGGAAACATAGGTAATCATTTCTATACATTTTTTCTTTTCTAGTATAAGCATTTGAAGGCATAAACTTTCCATTAAGCCCTGTTTTAACTAAATTTTGATATACTGTGTTTTTATTTTTATTAAGGTCAAGATTTTTTTCTGATTTCCCTTGCCATTTCTTCTTTTGACCATGAGTCATTAAGAAGTTTATTGTTTAATATCCACATACTTGGGGGATTTCCCATATGTCTTCCTGTTATTATTTTAAATTTAATTATTTTATATGTAAACAACATACTCTGTATTATTTCAACCCTTTCAAGTATATTGAGACTTATTTTTGACCCAATCTTGATCTACTCCAGTGAAGGTTCCATGTATATATTTTTTTCAGTTTTATAAATGTGAAATAGATTAAGTTTTATAAATGTGGAATAGATCAAGTTTCTTGATTGTGTTGTTCAAGTGTTCTGTGTCTTTCCTGATTTTCTGACTAGCTTGTCTATACATTACTAAGGAGAGGAGTATTAAAATCCTCATGTATTGGAGGGTATTGTTATCACATGCATATACATTTATAAATCTTTATGCCATATTGACCTTTTTAACGCTGTGAAATATTCCTCTTGGTCTACGGTGACAACTCATGTTTTAAAGCCAAATTTTTTTGGTTATTAATGTGGCCAATCCAGCCTTCTCATACTTGCATTTGTGTGGCATATCCTTTTACTTTCTTGTACAAAGCAAATAGCTAAATTTTGCTTTTTAGTACAATCTCAAGTATCTCTGCCTTTTGATAGAAGGCTTAGTCCATTTATATTTACTGTGTTATTGACCTGGTTAGAGTTGGTCTGCAATCTTGCTGTTCATTTTTTAAAACTTTTATTGAATGTATTGAGGTGACACTGGCTAATAAAATTATATAGGTTTCAGGTGTACAGTCTATAATACATCATCTGTATATTGTATTGTGTGTTCACCTCCCAAAGTTAAGTCTCTTTCTCTCACTATTTATCCCCCCTTTACCCTCTTCTATCTTCCCACCCACTTTTCCTCTGGTAAACAATATGCTGTTGTCTGTGCCTATGAGATTTTTTTTTCTTAAAATTTTCTACTTATGTAGTCCTTTGCCATTCTTCAGTTCTTTCTATACTTCCTTCTTTTGTAAAACAGTCTTTTTAAATATATGATTTTAATTCTCTTTTTGGATATTTTGGTAAGTGTTTAGAGATCGCTTTAGGCATTATAATATACATCTCCACTTTATCAAATTCAAATTAGTAATGACTAATTTCCACCAACTTTGTACCAGCATGGTTGAATTACTCATCTTCCCTGTGTTATTGCTGTAAATATACTATATCTATGCATATTCTAAATCCAGCAATACAGTATTATACTTTGGCTTTAAATCCAGGGGTGGGGAACCTTTTTTCTGCCAAGGGCCATTTGGATATTTATAACATCATTTTCAGGCCACACAGAATTATCACCTTAAAAATGTGCCTGCTCTATTTGGTCCAACATTTAATTAACTCACCTCACCCCTAAGGCCTTGGCAGGGGCAGACCAAATGATTTTGAGGGCCTTAGATGGGCTGTAGGACAGATATTCCTTGACCATGCTTTAAATAATCAGATATATATTTTTAAAAGTTAGATTTAAAAATAGAAAATGAGAAAACAGACTACATGACGACCCCTTCCCGTGCTCTTTATTCCTAACCATGTCGTTTCTCTTTAGTTCACAGTGTTGAGTCAGGGCTCCTTTTGTTTTCACTGTAACGATAACGACAGATTTGCTTTGTTTCTATTTATCTGTGAGTGTCTTTATTTCATCCTTGTTTTGAAGGATAGTTTTGTCACATAGCAAATTCTTGGTTGGCAATTTTTTTCTTTCATCGTTTGAATATATCATTCTAATGTCTTCTAGCTTCCATTATTTCTGGTGAGAACTTAGCTGCTTCTCATATTGCTGTTCCTCTCTATGTGATGTGCCATTTTTCTCTTTCTGCCTTCATCATTTTTTTTCTGCCTTATTCTTCCAGCAGTTTGACTGGATGCAGCTTGGTCTGATTCTCTTTGTGCTTAGTTTCTTGCGTCTATCAATCAATGTTTTTCACCAAATTTGGGGATATTTTGGTCATTATACTTCAGATATTTTTCTGCCCATTTTTCTCTCATTCTAGGACTACCATTAAATGTATGGTGAAATGCTTGATTTTGATATTGTCTTGTAGATTTTGGAGAGTCTATTGATTTTTTCCCCCACACTCCATGTTTTTTTCTATGGCTTTCAACCTGGTTAATTTCTATTGATTTATCTACAACCTCACTGTTTTTTTCTTCTTCTGTTATCTCACATTGACAATGGAGCCCATCTGGTGAATTTTCACTTTTTTTTCCAGTTATTGTACATTTTAGCTCTAGAATTTCGACCTTATTTTTAAATAGTTTTTAATTTCTCTGTTGAGAGTTTCTATTTATTCACTCCCTCCCAGGATAGTTTCTTAACTCTTTTAAATATATTTATAATAGCTTTCTTTGAGTAAAAAAAAACAAAACCCTCTCACAAACCTGTGGTCAATATCTGGGCCCACTCAGAGTCAGTGTCTAGTGCCTGCTTCCCTCCCCCAACACCTCGACTGTGGGTCACACTTGCCTGCTTCTTTGCATGAGCTGTAATTTTTGGTTGAAAACTGGTCAGTGTAGATTATGCATTGGAGTAGCTCTAGATTATTTTGTTTTCCTGAAGTTGTTAGTTCTTTGGTTTTAGTAGGCAAGTACCTGTCCTGGACTGAAACAGCAGACTGTCCCTGCCCGGCCAGCATGGCTACCTGGGCATGTCCCTCCCACAGCGTGAAGCTGCTGCTGTTCTGGTCATTTTTATTTTGTCCAGGGCAGCCTGGCTCCCGAGGGCTCTCCCCGGTGTCTGTATAGTTCAGGGTCCACCAGTGATTGGGCAGAATGGGGTCCACCAGTGATTGGGCAGAGATGACGCTCAGACACTTCAAGCTGATAAAAATTTAACCCTTTGCCACCTGAGTGCTGGGTAGGCTGAGAGGCTCATTCAAAGGCTCTAGTTCTAGGCCTGCAAAGGGTCTGAAGGCCTGAGAACCAGGGGAGCTGATGACATCTGAGTCCAAAGGCCAATGAAGCTGGAGTGGCAGCGTCTAAGGCAGGAGAAGATGGGTGTCCCAGCTCACACAAAGAGGGAAGTCCCGTTCCTCTGCCTTCTTGTCCTGTTCAGGCCCTCAGAGGATTGGAGGATGTCTCCTGCATTGGGGAGGGTGATCTTTCCTTAGTCCCCTGATTCAAACACTAATCTCTTCTGGGAACACCCTCACAGACACACCCAGAAATGGTGTCTTACTCGCTCTCCGGGTCAGCCTTCGCCCGTTGACACAGAGATGGATCATTGCTTATCCCTCTCTCACTTTCCATATCTCTGTTGAACATGCCACCCTTGTGTCCTGTTCCCCACCTCTGGCCATTTCAGCTGTGGGCTTTGCTGGGAGAGATGTGGCTCCTCCAGCCACAAAGGCCACACTTTCCCTGTTCCTCTCTCAGCAGCAGTTTTTGCCCGAGTAAAGACTGACTACGTTGTTACCTGCCTCTGGTCGTGTTCCGGGGCTCTGTTAGCAAAAGAATTTTGTCCAGCTTTACCCTTGTTTTCTGTGGAGGAGAATGGCTTCATGGCCTCATGTTGACATGACCGGAAACCCTGCCCATTATACTCTTTCAGGGTTGTACTTGTTATACAGCTAAAACAAGTTTATCATCAACACTGAGAAAATGAGATCACTTTCTCAGATCGCTCACCATCTGGTGCCTAGACATAATTACTGTTAACGGTGTAGATATATCCTTTTATATCTTTGAAAACGTATACGTTAAAAAAGGGGATAAGTTGACATATAAGTTACTATTGTAAAATATGTAACACTAGAGGCCCGGTGCACAAAATTCGTGCACGGGAGTGGGGGTGTCCCTTAGCCCAGCCTGCACCCTCTCCAATCTGGGACCCCTCAGGGATGTCTGACGGCCCATTTAGGCCTGATCCTAAATAGGCAGTTGGACATCCTTCTCACAATCCAGGACTGCTGGCTTCCAACTTCTTGCCTGCCTGCCTTCCTGATTGCCTCTAACCCCTTCTGCCTGCTAGCCTGATCACCCCTGGCTGCCAAGGGTTCAGAGCAGGGAGGGGTGAATAGGTGGGCCACAGGTGAACTTTAGGGCAATGAAACTGTTCTGTCTGATACTACATCAATGGTACATTTGTCAAGACCATAAGATGTTCAACACAAAGAATGAACCCTAATGTAAACTGCAGATTTTACTTTTGTTAATAATGTGTCAATAAAGGCTCATCAATTGTAATAAATCACATTAATTTAAGATGCTAATAATAAAAAAAAGATTTAATTTGGTGTGGCCAGGCCTGGGGCAGTGGTGCGGGGTCCGGGGTGGCCATCGGGACCCCCGCCACAGCCCCACGTTTGCTGAGCTGGGCCTTGGGGTGGCAGTGCAGGTCCGGATCCCCTGCTGGGTCTGGGGCTGCGATTGGATCCCTGACGGCCCAGCAGCCATCTTGGCCTGCTGGTGCCGTGGCGGCCCCACCCCTCGTGCTGCCCCTTGCCTTGCATGCGCTGTGGCTCCGCCCCCGCTCCTGATTGGCTGGTAGTGTAGCGAAGGCACGGTCAAATTTGCATATTACTCTTTTGTTAGATAGAATAACATTTGCCATTTGAACCATATTTAAGTGTACAGTTCTGTGGCATTAAACACATTCACGTTGTGGTACAGCCATTACCACCACCCATTTCCAGAACATTTTCTTCTTCTCCAATGAAACTGTGTACCAATTCAACAGCATTCCTACCCTCCCAGCCTCTGGCAACCACCATTCTACTTTCTGACTATGAACTGGACGAGGTACCTGGTGTAAGGGAGCCACACGCTATTCGCCCGGTGTGTCTGGCTTATTCACTCAGCGCAGCGTCACTCTTGTTGTGCCGTCAGAATTCCCCTCCTGTCCCAGCGGAACATGCCCTTGTATTGTGCACCATGTGTTGTTTACCCACTCATTTCGGATTGTTTTGCATCGAGGTTGTGTCCGCCTTTTGGATAGTGTGCCTTCAAGCACTGTTTTGTTGTGTCTCCTCTATGTTCCAAATGCAAACCCAGAGGCTCCCAGGGTGTCACGCACCCAAACATGGCTAGGCCTGAGTCCCAGCCCTGACCCTCCTGTGCTGGGTGGACTAGGGCTGTAACCTCCCTTCGAGGGTAAAAAGAGAGCAACAATGTCCAACTTCTAGGGCAAATGGGTTGCTCAGAGCCCAGCACAAAGTGGCCACTTAGTGAATCCTTCTCCCTCTCCTTTGTAGCATGCCCAGAACTAGAACTCAGGCTCTTTCTTAATCTACTTTTCCCATTTCTGCAGTCAGCGTTCTGCGACAGTTTTTAATTCCATTGTCTTGCTTGAAGGGAAAGGAACGAACCCTTTCTTCTCATTCCGTATTTTAATTATATAACTAATATTTCCATTAATTACCCTATCTAACAAAAGGGGAATATGCAAATTAACCATCACTCCATCACAAAGATGGCAGCGCCCATAGCCACAAGATGGTGGTGCCCAGTCCTTTCAGCCCTGCTGGAGTTCCCCAGTTCTGGGGGGGCGGCTGCTGAGAGGATCGACAAGGCAAGCATTCTGCGCCTGGCCATAGGCGGGCCTCTGGGCCGTGGAGAGCCTCTGGGCAGGGGGTGTGGAGCAGCCAGGCCCTGCAGGGAGCTACCAGCACATAAGTTCATTTGCAGAACTACTAGTCTATATATAAAAGCCTAAATGACCATTACAACCGAACGACCGGAATGACCGCTTGACCAGTGGCTATGATGTGCACTGACCACCAGGGGGTAGGCATTTAACGCAAAAGCTGCCCCCTGGTGGTCAGTGCACTCCCACAGCCAACCTCCCCCAACCCCTCCTCCCACCCCCCCTGGCCAGCCCCACTCAGGACTAGATGAAATGACCCAATCGACCTGATCACCAGCCAGTCTGAGGGATCCCACTCGTGCATGAATTTGTGCACTGGGCCTCTAGTATAACATAATTTATATTTTATATTTAATTAAGTTGACTTACATTTTACATAATATAAAATTACAGTTAATCTGAATTCTTTTTCAGCAATTGTTCTAAGCACTTTATAAATGTTCATTCCTTTACCACATTCTAGCTGAGAAAGTGACAGCTTGGGCCGGGGAAGCACAAACCTGGCGGCCACTGGTCAGCCTGGACTGACAGACACGGGTCAGGCCCGCACAGTCACCAGGAGGCAGCGTGTCCCCGTGGGGACACACTGCCGCTGGAAATGGCAGGACAGCACACGCCTCCCGGTGGCCCTGCTTCCACTCCCTGGGAAACTTGGCTCTCTCAGATTCCAGGCCACCAGAAACGTTGGTGCTTGAAACGTTATCTGTGGGAGTTTCGGAGAAGGAAGGAATGTGAGAATGAACTTCCCATCCATGCCCTGAGGACCCCAGTCTCTCACACAGGGAAACAGCCCAGTCCCCACGCCACTCCCAGCGCCTCAGATGAGGGACTTCTGAACACCATGGCCACGTCCATTGTCCGTCTTCACCTGTGTTTTCAGGGAAAGAAAAATTGGGGTCCACTTTGTAGTCCAGAGTTGATGCCAGTCCCGTTAGCCTCGAGGCTAAAAGTTTACTTCATTTAAATTCCACCTGGACTCCACTCTTTGCCAAATTTCTAGAGTAACTCTACTTTTTTTTTTGTTAGTTTCAGTTTTAAAGTTTTATTCCTCTTTCTAGATTAACTAATAGTAGATGGAGTAGTGTCTCTTGTTGGGATTTCATCTAGATCTTTTATTTTTTTTGCATTTTTATTGTGGTAAAAAATATACAACTAAAATTCACCATTGTAACCATTTCTGAGTGTACAGTTCAGTGGTATTAATATATTTACCATATTGTGCAACCATCACCACTGTTAATTTCCAAAATGTTTTCATCACCCCTGAACCATTAAGCAATAAATTCCCAGCCCCTGGTAACTTCTAGTCCACATGCCGTCTTTATGGAGTTGCTTATTTTAGATATTTCATAAAAATAGAATCACACAGCATTTGCCCTTCGTATTTTGCTCATTTCATTAGCAAAATGTTTTAAAGTTTCATCCATGTAGTAGAATGCTGTAGAACTTTATTTCTTTTATGGCTGAAATACCACTTTACACCTATGAGGATGGCTGTATATTTCCATTTATTCTTCTAGCTGTTAAAAAATTACATGTGTTGGGATAACATCCTAATAGATAAAAACCTAGGGTTCGTAACGACTGACCAAAGGCTTGACCAAACACCGGAAGTCAGTCCTGCAGTTAGTGCTGGTTGCTATGGCGACCCAGCACTGACTGCTGCTGGTGGGGCCATGGCGACCCAGCACTGACTGCTGAGGGGGCTACGGGTCAGGCCCAGAGAGAGAGTCTGATTCGCAGCCTCTGTAGCAGCTGTTGATCAGCCATTGCCTCTCTCTTTCTCTCTGGGCTTCCCCAGCAGCCCTGCCTCTATTTCTCTCTGGGCCTCCTGGGGGCTGCTGATCAGCCCCGCCTCTCTGATCAGGCCTGAAGATAGGCCTGGAGCCGCTGACTGGAATAGAAACCAACCAATCAGAACCAAATTGGCTGGCAGGGGAGGGCAGTTGGGGCAAGATCAGACCTGCAGAGGAGAGCAGTTGAGGCCAAGATAAGGCCAGCAGGGGAAGGCAGTTTGGAGTAATCAGGCAGGTAGGCAGAGCGGTTAAGGATGATCAGGCAGGCAGGCAGGCAGGCAGGCAGAGGCAGTTAGAGGTGATCAGAGGCAGGCTGGCAGGTGAGTGGTTAGGAGCCAGTAGTCCCAGATTGTGAGAGGGATGTCCAACTGCCACAGGGATTGGGCCTAAATGGGCAGTTGGACATCCTCCAAGGAGTCCCCAATTGGAGAGGGTGCAGGGTTGGGCTGAGGGAACTCCCCCTCTGTGCACAAATTTTGTGCACTGGGCCACTAGTCCTATATAATAAAAGCTGATATGCAAATTGACTGAATGGCAGAACGACCGGTCGCTATGACACACAATGGCCACCAGGGTGCAGACGCTCAACACAGGAGCTGCCCCCCTGGTGGTCCGTGCACTCCCACAGAGGGAGCGCCACTCAGCTAGGAGCCAGAAGCTAGGATCATGGCTGGAGAGTGCAGCAGCGATACCAGGAGCCTCTCCTGCCTCTGCATCAGCCAGACATCCCCCAAGGGTGCCTGGACTATGAGAGAGCACACGCTGGGCTGAGAGACACCCCCTAGTGCATGAATTTTTGGGCACCAGGCTCTAATTGGTCAATAACATTGTATAAATTTCAGTTGCACGCTAGCTTGTCCTTGTTTGGTTCCTGTGGTGGGTGCTCTCTGCATTGCACGGGTGGATAAATCTGACTTTGTCAGACCACAGGCTTGTGTTTGGTCTCAGCTTGACGTAAGCCTCAATGCCGAGGCTACCTGGGCTGCCTGTCACCCGAGACCAGAGCTTCTCAGACTTGAGCGTGCATCAGAATCATGTGGGGAGCTTGGTTACGCACACTTTGCTGGCACACACCTCCCAGGGTCTCTGGTTAAGTAGGTCTGGATGGGAACCAGAGATGTACACTTCTTAAAAATTCCCAGGTGATGCTGATTCCAAGGGACTACACTTTGGGAATGCTGTCATAACTAATCCGTGTATCATCCTCATTGAATAGAGTTGTAAGGATCAGGAGTCAAGTGTATGAAAAACTCAATTCAGAATTTGGATATAGTAAGTGCTCAGTAACTGTAAGATATTACTATTATTTTTAAATGAATTATTCAGATTCTCAAATAACCCACACATCCATTCACCTTTCTTCCAGTACAGTGACACGTTTTGTGTCCTCTAAGAGCTTATGGTCTAAGGGGCAGATAGAAAACCAATGACTTACCAGGCTGAATGACATAAACTCCTTACATAGATGTTGAAAACACAACTTCAGAGTCATATTAAACTAGAGGCCTGGTGCACAAAATTCGTGCATGGGTTGGGTCCTGAGGCCTGGCCGGTGATCAGGGCCAATCAGGGCCTTCCTTCGTTCTGCGCCGCCCCCTGATGGTCAGCGCACGCCGTAGCGAGTGGTCGAACTTCCAGTCGGTAGAACTTCCAGTCGGTAGAACTTCGAGGGGACGATTTGCATATCAGCCTTTTATTACATAGGATATTATGTAGAATATGTAAATGTGTATATTCTCCCATGAGTATTTTTAAGACAGTCATTCTACCATGTCATTACTAGAAAACCTTGCAAATCGGAAATGTTACATGCTGTCTGCGCTGAATTCCGGGTGACCGTCCTGTTGGCGGACATTTCGCTTCTCCCAGTGGTTACCAATGGGAATAACTCCTCTGGGAGGCGCTTGCAGCCAAACTGTTGGTCAGAAGCACAGGTGGCCTCTTTAGGAGAGAAAGAGGCTGACAGTGGGGAGAGGATGGGGCACAGGGCACGGGCTCTTAAAGGTCTCCCAAGAGCCATTGTCAAATTCTCTCCCACTTCAGAACAGAAAGGTTGCCAGGGAGAGCTTCCAGACGATTGATGCCCTGGCTGGCTGGCTCCTGGTTAGAGCATCGTCCTGTGCACCGAAAGGTTGTGGGTTCGATTCCCAGGCAGGGCACACACCTAGGTTGTGGGTTTGATCCCCATTCAGGACACATATGACAAATGATCTCTCTCTCTCTCTCTCTCTCCATCCTCTCTCTGAAATCAGTGAACATATTCTCAGGTGAGGATTTAAAAAAAAAAAAAGGCTTCCAGATGGCAGCATCTGTGTTCCTTTCGCCGTTCTCCATGGTTCCGAGCAGCAGGCGGAGGGGGCGGGCTCCCAGCAGCAGGGGCCACGAAGGTCACGGCCAGTCTCAGCCCTGTCCCACTTCTTGCTGAGTGAGCGTGTGGCCTGGCTTCCCAGACTTCTCTCTGCCCTTTCCTTCTTGGTCAGAGGGCAGTCTGGGGCCCTCCGCCCATCCCTAATGGCGCGTGAATGGTTTTATGGGTTCTCAGCGAAGTGTGAGGCGTGGGAGGGAACCACTTCCTGGTGCCCGTCCTCTCACCCCAGGCTGGGCTGAAGCCGAATAACCTGAGGCAGGCGGTCACCGAGCGAGCGTGGCGTGGCTGAGGCTAGGTCAGCCCTCATTGGAAACACATCAGCCCGCAAAGGGAGTCGCCTCTTCCACCGCCATCAGCGGGACGAACGGCCTCCTGGTGTCAGGGCGTGCCCTGTGGCGCCTCCGGCTCAGCCCCGCCCTCGCTTCTCAGGACTCATGCCAACCCCTCGGGGAAGCCTCCCCGACACCCCAGCCCACTGTGTCTCCCACCCCTGAGAGCTGCACGGGGGGCTGAGTTCCTTGCTCGCTTCGTCTCACTCGCAGGCGTGCTTATCGGGGGCCCATTTCCCAGCCAAGAAAACGGCGGCTCGGGGAGGAACGGGCACGCGGCCCAGCGAGAAACAGGGGAACGGGCTTGGAAGTCGGGTGTCCTGCGTCCAGGCCTGGACAGGCTGCCCCGTGTCAGGCCCGGCGGCTCGTCTGTGCCCCACACGCCCTGGCCAGCTGTCCCCTCTGCTGCCGGCTGGCCTCACGCTTGGCGCCCGTGTCCACGTGTCTGGTTTTGGGACTGATGTCCACTTACCATTCCCTGGGTGGCCCAGGCTTCGTCCAGGGCTGGGCCCGGAGCGGGTGCCCAGAGATGCTTGAGGACATCCTTCCTGCTTCTCTTTCCTTCCTCCCCAACCCCCCACTTTGCTTTTTTCAAGACGATGTATTGCGAGGGGAAACCTCCTCATTTCTCTCCCTGTAGTTTCACTTTTTAAAGAAAGAGACTAGAGACTCCCCCCAGACCCACTGCGGTTTTAAAGAAAGCAACAAAAGTCCTGATGGTTCGATATTTAATATTCATGCAAGTTGGTGGAGTGATTTCAGTTCCGATAGGACACACCGGGCATTCCATGCAACAGGCACTACGCCCTCCCCTCTTCCTCTCCTTCCTGATGTGTCTGCTGCTAACACAGGCTGGGGGCACCGGGGCAGCAGGCTGGGGGCACTGGGGGCAGCAGGCTGGGGGCACTGGGGGCAGCAGGCTGTGGGCACCGGGGGGCAGCAGGCTGGGGGCACCAGGGGGCAGCCGATGGCCTGGGCTCTTGGCAGTCCCTACCCATCAGGATGGCAGGCACTAACACCAACAACTGCCCAATAAGAGGCCACTATTTAGCATGTTCTCTTTTCCCAGCTTTATACAGTTACATTTGACAAATAAAATTGTATTTAAAGTGTACATTGGGTAATTGGATATAGGTATGCGTTGTGAAAGGATAATTAACAGGTAATTAACACATCTGTTACCACACACACACACACACACACACACACACACACACACACACATTTTGGTGAGAATATATAAGTTCTACTCTCAGCACATTTCAATGACACAACACAGTGTCATCAGCTGTGGTCACTGTGTCGTCTGCCAGATCCTCAGACCTGATGCGCCGCAGAGCTGGAAATGTGGACCTTTTCCCAACCTCCCCTGCCTGGGAGAGACAGCACCCACCTCTGTGCCTGCCCCGCTCCCAGCTCCCTGCCTGCGTGATGCCCGGTCCACCTCCCCTGTGCCGGCCCCGCTCCCAGCCTCTGCCTGTGTGATGCCCGGTCCACCTTCCCTGTGCCCGCCCCGCTCCCAGCCTCTGCCTGCGTGATGCCCGGTCCACCTCCCCTGTGCCCACCCCGCTCCCAGCCTCTGCCTGCATGATGCCCGGTCCACCTTCCCTGTGCCGGCCCCGCTCCCAACTCCCTGCCTGCATGATGCCCGGTCCCACCGCCCCTGTGCCCGCCCCGTTCCCAGCCTCTGCCTGTGTGATGCCCGGTCCCACCTCCCCTGTGCCCGCCCCGCTCCCAACTCCCTGCCTGCGTGATGCCTGGTCCCACCTCTGTCTTCCACTGGGAGTCACTCCTTCGGGGAGTCTTCCCAGGTACAAGCTATTATAGCACCAGATAGCTCAGCCCTCACCGCAGCTGTGTTTTAATTTTCATTCACGGGATCATTTGGTTCATGTCTGTCTTCCCTACCAGAATGGGAGCCATCTAAGGGCAGGCAGGGTGTGGGAACTCTGTGTGTGTGTGTGTGTACACATGTGTGTGTGTGTACACACGTGTGTATCTTATCGAATCCATTGTACAGCACAGGGCTCGCACACGTTACGCACTCAGTGTTTGTGCAGGAAGGAGTGTGTGGGGCTGTGTATTTGTTTAGGAGCCTTTCGGCAGCAGTGACTTCACTTTACAAACAGAAACCAGGGTCCGGAGACGTGACTTGCATCGGCCAAGGGCCCGTGGCCGGGAAGGGCAGAGCTGGGGTCCGAGGCCCAGCCTCCGCCTCACCCAGTGCCCTTTGCGCTGCCCCCGTGCAGCTTCCCTGGAAGCGTGGCGGGTTAAACGGAAGCGAACAGTTCCGAGGAAACGCACTGCCAGGCGCTGTTTACCGGCGATGACCTCACCGCCGGGGCAGCGAAAGGCTTTGCAGAAAAAGGCTGAAAAGAAAATACCTTCGCAGTGAATGAGCTGGGCTGACTCATGAGTAAGTTTTCACTTTATAAGGACTTCACTGCCCCCCCCGCCCACCGCATGCCTTTCGCCCGGTGTGCAGCCTGGGACGGGGGATGGGTGAGGGCAGTGGCGGGCTCAGGCCCTGGCTGGAAGCCGGCTCTCCCGGATGTCCAGAACCCTCCCTCCCTCCTCGGATGCGCTTCCTCCGCTTCTCCAGCCCCTGTGTGAACAGGGCACGCTCACAGCACCGCCCAGGTCTCAGGGTCTGGTGCCAGCGGCTGCTCGGACGGGGCCCCTGTAAGCCTCCCCGGGGTGAGTCTGAGCGCCTGGGTGCGACCCGGTCCCCGGTGCTCCAGACCCTCTGCACTCACCAGCAGCCCTTGTTCATCCATTCATTTGTGCACCCCTCCCCTCCCTCCTCCGTGTCTTCTGTCCTGGATGTCAGAGTGGCTGGCCACAGTGGAGTGCCGTCCGCAGGAAGTGGAGATTCGTGCCCGATTTCCCGAGGCCCCACCTCGGGGCCCCGGGGCCCGGTTCTCCCAGCGGAGGGGGCAGCTCACTCTTACCACCCGGTCACGCCTCGGTCCCACGAGCATCTCCCCACAAGAGCCGTCCATGCCATCGCGGCCCGGGCCCTGCCCACTCCCCCCGCACAGCCCGCCAGGCAGCCAGCTGTTTTGATGCTGAGCGGGGAGCACTGTGGAGACTCCCAGCCACCCCCCTCACCCCCAATGCTTCTCACAGCCGCCCTGGGGGCCGGCTTATCACCCGCCCATGTCAGAGCCGGGGAAGCCGAGGCGCACAGAGGCTAAGACCTCCAGCCGGAGGAACAAGGAAGCCGGGACTCTGGTCCGACTCACATTCACGGACAGGGCGGCACGCGTGCCCTCGATCCAGCGGCCACAGGCTTCCTGCCCGGGGTCTGACCGATGGGGAGGCCTCAGGAACGCAGGAAGGCCGTCTCGGGAGCTGGCACCTGCGAAATGCCGGAAATGGCTGGGGGTGCCGTCGCACACCGCACGTCCCTAGCTGATCGCCGTCCGTTGGCGGGTGTGCGTGCTTGGTCAGAGCTGGAGAACGATTACCCAAGCTCGGGGCTGGGAGCGGGAAGGCAGAGCAGACTGCGGCCCGAGGTCACGCACGTGCTGCCGGGCGGGAGCGGGGCAGTGACCCAGGCGCCGGGGCAGCCGCGGCGTCACCGCCAGGGACGGGCTGGGCTTGGGAGTCGGGCCCACGGCGCCGGGTCCGTGCATTTCTGCTGCTTCCTCGCTGTGGACCCCGGGCACGTCCCCCCGCCCCAGCCCTGTCTGCTCACCTGTAAAGTGAGGTCAGCCTTCTCCCCGGGTCAGGGAGGTTCCTGTGACGATGCGGGCAGGGTCCTGAGTGCGTGCAGGTGTCCCGCCGCCTCCCCCCGCGTGGAACACCTGCTCTCATTTCCACGCTCGGAGGGAATGGGCTCTGGTGTGGGGTCCCACCGGGTCCCACCCACCCAGTGCTGGGCATTCCCCTTCCAGAGCCCCAGCTCCATCCGTGGGAGCGGGTGGCCACAGCCACATGGGAAGGCGTGAGGCCAGGTTCACATACACGCGTGGACATGATCTCTGTCGCTTTGCGGGCCTTCCCTCAGAGCCGGCGCTGGAGCGGGGCCTGAGGCTCTGAATTCCCAGCAAAGCCTTGGGGATCCCGCTGCTGCGATCCAGGCCCCCACTTCGTGTAGTGAGGTGACAAGTCAGGTCCGTGGACTTCGATTGTGGCGGAGAGGGTGCGGGGCAGCACCTGCCGGAGACTCAGTGGGCCCCTGATTTCAGGATCCCCCTGACTGAGACAGAGCTGAAGACGAGCTGCAATTGGCTGAACATGTGAGTGCTGGGCTGGGCCCCGCCTCCCGGCCTGTCCCCTAGGAGCCCGAGTGCAGGGGGACACGGCCGGGAGCGTCTGTTACAACCGGACCGTGAGAACCGGGGCTGCCGTGGGTTCCAGGACCGGCCTCGCCCCGCCCGGGCCGGGCAGCAGGACTCCAGCGTCCGAGGAGGAGTCATCGCGTGGAGGAAGGTGCGGGAGTGAGCAGGCAGGGGTGCTGTGGGCGACCAGTCACCCGGACACGCACCAAGGTCATCGTCTGTCTCCGTGTCATCGTTTTACAGCCTCGTTGGGGGAAGCACCCAGGCGTGGGGGCAGGGAGAGCGGTCACACCCTGCCATCAGGTGCTGCGTCACCGACACGCTGTGACCGCCTCTCAGGAGCGCTCTTTCCTGTTTTTTTTTGGGGGGGGGGGGGGGGGTGATGCTTCCTATGGTGGCTGTCGGGGGAGGCAGAGCGTTGGGCTGTCTGGCTCCAGCTCTGTGGACTCCCTCCCTGGACACACGGACATCCAGGGTCCCAGCGAGGGGGCTGGTCTCCCAGGGGCGTCCCAGGGCAGGGCCTCCCTGCCCTGCGGCTCCCCCAGGTCTCCCCTGCTCCCCCAGCCGGGCTGTCAGACCAGGATGGGAGTGAGCCAGGGTCCCAGGGAGACTGGTTTTGTCAGAGCCTCGGAGCGTAAGCCCTGCACTGCCTGGCAAGAAGCCGGAGACTGGCTGTGATAACGGTTATCATGGTAAACAGACGCCTCCTGGACAGGGAGGGAACAGACCAGCCTCTGTGTGTCCTTCCCCGGCATGGCACCGGGAGCGGCCGGGGCTGACCCGCCTCTCAAGTTCATCTCTTTGCCGGGAGGGGCAGCACAGTGTGGTAGGAAAGGCAGGGGAGGTGCTGGGATCTCTGGGACCCACTCCTCTGGGGGAGCAGCTTACCTCCAGGGTGACCAGCTGCCCTGGTGAGCCTGGGACGGAAGGGCTCCTGAGACACAGGGCTTCCAGGTCTAAAACAGGTGGTTCCAGGACACCCGGAGGAGTCGGTCACTCTCTTCGCCTCTCGGAGACTCAGTTTGCTCATCTGTAAAATGGGGATAATTATCTGCTGGGAGGATTAAGTGGAATCAGGCAAGGAAGCATCTCGCACACGGTGAGTCATCAGCGATGGCATCAGTTATCTCTCTTTCCGAAGGAGTCGCAGGGCTGCCTGTGAATGTCTCTCCCTCCTTATTTCCAAGACCTTTTGGATCAACACCGAAGCAGATCCAGGGTAGTGTCTGCATCTGAGAAATCATTCACCCCATCTGTGTGCACAGCTTTCGCCCCAGATGCCTTTGAATTGGCAAGGCTAACGCAATGAGGAACAGAGGCGGGCTAGGGAGCCGGAAGGCTGGGCCCGTGGTCGGCAAACTCATGAGTCCACAGAGCCAAATATCAACTGTACAGCGATTGAAATTTATTTGGAGAGCCACATTTTTTAAACTTAATCTTCTTCTAACGCCACTTCTTCAAAATATACTCACCCAGGCCATAGTATTTTGTGGAAGAGCCACATTCAAGTGGCCAAAGAGCCGCATGTGGCTCGAGAGCCGCAGTTTGCCGACCAGGGGGCTAGGCTCTGTCTCAACTCTGCCACTAACCTACCTGCGGTGTGTGCCCTTGGACAAGACACTTTGCCTCTCTGGGCCTCAGTTTTCCCATCTGCAGAATGGAGGGTGGCCCTGCATGATCTCTGAGTGTGTCTGAATGCACCTCCCAGCTCTGACCCTCAGCCATCCCATTACCGCACGCTGTTCCGGAGAAAGCACCGAAGGTGGGACGGTTTGGTCGGTGCCGGTAAAAAGGTGAGGCAGAGGAAGGAGCCAAGGTTTCAGCCCCTTCTTAAGCACCAACTGAAAACTTTTAAATGGCATCAGGTGGAAAGTGACAACGGCGTCTTACAGGTAGAGCAGTTGCCTGATGTCTGGGAGCAGGCTGGGCCCGGTGCCATGGTGCCAGGCCCCTGGACGCTGATGAACTCATTTCTTTGTTTAATTGTTCATTCCCAGGTTCCTTCCCATTAACCTTCGCTTGTTCATTCATTCTTTCCCTGGGGGATTTGCATAGTGATTGACAGCATGGGTTCTGCGACAGAGAGGCTTGAGTTCCAGTCCCGGCTCAGGCAATGACTGGTTATTCGATCTCAGCGAAGGGAGAGGGATAGAGAGTTAGAAATGTCGATGAGAGAGAAACATCCATCAGCTGCCTTCTGCACACTTCCTACTGGGGATGTGCCCACAACCAAGGTACATGCCTTTGACTGGAATCGAACTTGGGATCTTTCAGTAATCAAACCTTTCAGTCCGCAGGCTGACGCTCTATCCACTGAGCCAAACCAGTTAAGGCATGTGTGGTTTTTAAAACATGAAAAACAAGAAGGCTGAGACCCCATTAGCGACAGGGCATGGTACAGAAGGAGGTAGAGTAAGGTGACTTAGAGGCACGTAGAGAGCAAGGTGGGAAATGAGAAGAGGGACTTGACTTCTCTGAGCCTCTGTTTCCTCATCTGTAAACCGGAGACCACGAGGTGCCTGCCTTTGGGCCCCGGTGTTGTGTTAAATATGCTAATTTATGCAAAGGTCTTCAACCAGAGCCTGGAAGGTGGGACACACCCATTAGCTGCTGATTGTTTCTTCTTTCACGTGGACTGAGAGGCAGTGAGGTAAATGGTCTGGGCTGCACACACGAAGGTCAACGCCAACCTTGAGGATAGCCAGGCAATAACAGAGTCACGTGGCCAGTGTTGTGCAGGCAAGCACGGGGCGCTATGGGAACAAGGAGGAGGGGCACCCAGGCGGGATGGGATGGGATGGGATGGGCTCGGGAGGGTGTGTGTGCCCAGGAAGGCTTCCTGGCAGAGGTGTCACTTGATGTGGATCTGCGGGCATAGGCACATATTAGCCAGGAGGGGCAGGGGGCGGAGTGTCTGGCAGTGGGAACAGCTTGTGCGAAGGCTTGAAAGGAGGATACGGGTGTTCAGGGAACAGACAGGCTTGCTGGGGGGTGGAAGGGGGTAGACGAAGTTGAGGGGGAAGCTGAGCAACAGTCCCTTTTACAAAGAATATAAATCAATGTTTAAAAAGGTGTCTAAAATATTGACAGTGGCTATCACTGAGTGGTGGGCTGGCGAGAAATTACAATTAATTGCTTTTGCTTCTATTGATTAAGTAAAATTTTGGGGGCCCTGGCTGGGTGGCTCAGTTGGGTAGAGCGCTGTCGCGATGTGCCAGGGTTGTGGGTTTGACCCCGAGGGGGGCACATGTGAGAAGCAAGCAATGGATGTAAATAAGTGAACAACAACCGATGTGTCCCCTCCTCCAGGCCGCCTTCCCTTCCCTCTTCCTCTCTTCCTCTCGTCAATACATAATAATTTAAAACAAGAAATATGTTTTGGGTTTTGCTTACCTGTATTAGATATTTTCTGATGAGAAATGTGTGATTTTTAAAAAATATATATTTT
Source organism: Antrozous pallidus (assembly GCA_027563665.1). Taxonomy (NCBI): domain Eukaryota; kingdom Metazoa; phylum Chordata; class Mammalia; order Chiroptera; family Vespertilionidae; genus Antrozous; species Antrozous pallidus. Next base: position 201,827,039 of record CM050508.1, read on the forward strand.
ATTGCTTTTTTACAGAGAGGAAGGGAGAGGGATAGAGAGTTAGAAACGTCGATGAGAGAGAAACATCCATCAGCTGCCTTCTGCACACTTCCTACTGGGGATGTGCCCACAACCAAGGTACATGCCTTTGACCGGAATCGAACTTGGGATCTTTCAGTAATCAAACCTTTCAGTCCGCAGGCTGATGCTCTATCCACTGAGCCAAACCAGTTAAGGCATGTGTGGTTTTTAAAACATGAACAACAAGAAGGCTGAGACCCCATTAGCGACAGGGCATGGTACAGAAGGAGGTAGAGTAAGGTGACTTAGAGGCACGTAGAGAGCAAGGTGGGAAATGAGAAGAGGGCTTGGACTTGGCAGTGACAGTGGGAGGGGAAATAAGATGGGTTCCAGTGATCGCTGGGAGAGAAGACTCAGCGGGACTCGGTGACCGATGAAGGAGAGGCAGGGGTGAGTTTCTGAGCGGTGCTGCTCACCACGATGGGCCGTCCAGGAGAAATAGTTCTGAGAAGGAGGGTGAAAGATGTGTGCTCAGGGCCTGGGGGTATGCTGTCGGCTTGTTGGCTTGGTTTTGGGCACACGGGCCTGTGAGGACGCCCAGTGGGGGGATAGGAACTTGGGAACTTGTTGTATATAGGCCTGTTTCTTCACTTCAGCCACTACTGCCAGCACCCTCCCTTTGGAAACTCACCCGAGCCTTCAACATCGTACTCTGCTGGCCTGGAAGTCCCTTTTGATCCATGCCCTAGTTTGAAAAGAGTTAGGTTTTAAGACATATCTGTCTAGGCTTTCAGACACATTGCTGTCACTTGCAAACCACTAAAGATGACTTGTTTGCATTATATAGAACGTCTCTCTTCTCTATGTTTTAGCTGAAAACAACAACAACAACAAAACCAAAACCACCGGTGCATCCCTTATCATTTTTTCTCTCTCCAGAATCAGGGTAGTGATTTCAATCGCTTTAAATGTATCGAGGCATGGTTACGGCCCAGTATTTGGTGTGCCCTGGAAAATAATGTGTGCTCTGTTGCTAGGCGGAGTATTCTATAAATGTCAGTCAGGTCAGCTGAGTGGACAGTGTTGTTCAGGTTCTCTACATCCTGATGGCTTTCTGTCTACTCGTTCTGTCACTTATGGGAGTGATGGCATTTACAACTCTTCGTGGGTTTGTCTGTGTCTCCCGCCAGGTGTGTCCGTTTTCGCTTCATGTATTTTGAATCTCTGTTGTTAGGGCACACATATTCAGGAGTGTTCCATCCTCTCAATGAATTGATCCCTTTCTCATTAATAAATATCCTTCTTAATCTCTCATAATATCCCTTGTTCTGAAGTCCCCTTGGTCTGCTATTCATTAGCCACTCCGACTTTCTTGTGATTAGTATTTTCATACTCTATATTTTCCCATTTTTTACTTTTTTCTGTTTCTTTATATTTAAAGTGGGTTTCTTGTAGGCCACTCAAGCGTATTGAGTCTTGCTTTTTCAAATCAGATCTGGAAAACTCTGCCTTTAAATTGGTGTTTTGAGGAAGATTAGCATTTAGTGTAATTATTGTTATCCTTGGCTTTAAATCTACTATCTTGCTACTTTCTATTTGTCCCATCTCTTTTTTGTTCCTTAATTTCTCTTTGTCTGGCTTCTTTTGGGTTATTCTTTATGATTTCATTTTATTTTCATTCTTTTACTTTTTTAGTGGTTAGTTTAGGGTAAATTATATGCATCTTAAACTTATCACATAGTATTTACATAATATTACATCACTTTTCATATTTACTAGGGTTCAGTCAAAGAAGCAGAACCACTGGGAGTGATATATGAAATAGATTTAATATAAGAATTGAACCTTATACAACTCCAAGGCTCTTTTCTGACAGTGAAAAGAAGGATCCTGGGAAGGAGAGACGGATTTAAAGTGAGGGAAGGGCAGAAACAAACCAGCACTCCAAGGTCTCCTCTCACTTCTTCCAAGATAGTAACTTCAGTGTGAATGACTGATAGAAAAAACTGGGGCTTTTCATCATAAACCTAAACAAACACCTGGGTCAGGGATGGAGAAACTGACACAGCAGGAGCTGTGGGCCAGTTGCTGCCTTCAGGATGACCCAGCAGTTAAGCGACAGAAAGTGAACTGCATTTGGCGTCACTTTCTGAGTGTGGCGTCACTTTCTGAGCGATCCAAAACCAAGAAACAATCAAGCTGAGCACAGAAGCTCTCCCAGCATAGAAACAGCTGATCCTCACAGCCAATTGGCCTGGAGGTCAATCCCTCCCAGTGATACCAACAGCAATCTAGGTTTAACTACAACAAGGCTGAGCACACAGTCCACAAAGAGTGTCTACCTCAGGTAACTGGGAAGGCTGAGCCACTGTGCCCTAGAGGACACCTACCACCCAAAGCTATTCTACTATGTGTCTTGGTGTGGTCCTCTTTGGATTCCTTTTATTGGGGTTCTCTACGCTTCCTGGACTTGTAAGTCCAGGAAGCAGCAAAAAGGCGGAGACAAAGAAACAGATCACAAATGAAAGAAATGGATGAAAACAAATGACTGGATATAGAGTTCAAAACCATGGTTATAAAGAATTTCCTAGAAAAGGCCAATAAATTCAGTGAGACTCTAAGGATATGAAAGAGGACCAACTAGAAATTGAGCATACACTGCCTGAAATACAAAATATTATACAGAGACCTAACAGCAGACTAGAGGACTGCAAGAATCAAGTCAAAGATTTGAAATATAAAGAAGCAAAAAACACTCAGCTGGAAAAGCAAAAAGAAAAAGAATCCAAAAATTTGAAGATAGTGTAAGAAACCTTTGGGACAACTTCAGAATTATGGGGTGGCAGAAGAAGAGACAGAGCAAGGTACTGAAAACCTATTTGAAGAAATAGTGACCCAAAACTTCCCTCACCTGGTAAAAGAAATAGACTTACAAGTCCAGGAAGCGTAGAGAACCCCAAACAAAAGGAATCCAAAGAGGACCACACCAAGACACATCATAATTAAAATGCCAAGAACAAAAGACAAAGAGAGAATATTAAAAGCAGCAAGAGAAAAACAGTTAGTTACCTACAAGGGAGCACCCATACAATTGTCAGCTGATTTCTCAACAGAAACGATGCAGGCCAGACGGGAGTGGCAAGAAATTTTCAAAGTGATGAACAGCAAGAATCTACAACCAAGATTACTCTACCCAGCAAAGCTGTCATGCAGAATTGAAGGTCAGATAAAGAGCTTCACAGATAAGAAAAAGCTAAAGGAGTTCATCACCACCAAATCAGTATTATATGAAATGCTGAAAGGTATTCTTTAAGAGGAAGAAGAAAAAGGTAAAGATAAAAATTATGAACAACAAATACATATTTATCAACAAGTGAATCTAAAAATCAAGTAAATAAAAAAATCTGATGAACAGAATTAACTGGTGAATATAATAGAATCAAGGGCATAGAAAGGGATTGGACTGACAATTCTTGGGGGGAAAGGGGTGTTGGAGATGCAGGAAGAGATTGGACAAAAAGCGTACACCTATGGATTAGGACAGTGGGGAGGGGAGGTAAGGGCAGAGGGTGGGGTGGGAACCGGGTGGAGAGGAGCTATGGGGGGAAAAAAGAGAAAAAATTGTAATAATCTGAACAATAAATATTTATTAAGTAATAAAAAAAAGAAACAACAGACAAAAAACAAAAAAGCAAGTAGCTACTGTGTCCAGATGTTGCACAAAATGTCTCTGTGACCCATGTTAACTTTGAACTATACAGAGATAGGAATTCTGGGAAACATAGTTCCAGCTTAGCTGAGTTGACACACTACAAATCACTTTATAACAGATAATATAAGAAACTTATAATAACATTTCCATTCAGACACCGTTATTTTTGCTTATCTTTTTAAAAAGTTGATAAATGAGGGGAAAATGCCTTATATTTATTCACATATTAATTCCTTTATGTAGATTTAAGTTTCTGATCACTATAATTTTTCTTTCACCTGAAAAACTTTCTTTGTTATGCAGGTCTGATGGTGACAAATTCTCTTGTTTTTTGTTCTAATGAGAAAGTTTTTATTTCTCCTTCATTGTTTCAAGGACACTGAGAATTTTAGGTTGATGTTTTCTTCTTTCAGTGCTTTAGAGAGGGCCCATGGTCTCCTGGCATGCATGATTTACGATGGGAAGCCTTTTCATTCTCATCGTTGCTCCTCTGTATATAGCATTTTTTTTCTTTTTCTTTTAAGATTTTCTTACTATTTTTGGCTTTCAGCAATTTGATTATGATGTGTGTTGGTGTAGAGTTTTTATGTTTATCCTGCTTGGGGGTTTATTGAAATTCTGTGTTTGGGGTTTTTTTTTTTTTAATCAAATTTAGAAAATTTGCAGCCATTATTTCTTCAAAAATATTTCCTGTTATTTTTTTTCTTTTTCTCTCCTGTTCTTCAATTACACATATGTTAGACCATTTGGGGTCATATCACACTAAGCTCTGTTCATTTTTCCCCCCAGTCTAGTTTCTTCCTGTGCTTCATCTTCGATAGTTATATTGCTACACCTTCAGGGTCAGTTACTTTTCTTCTGCAGTGTCTAATCTGCTGTTAACCTCAACCAATAATTTTTAATTTTTTTTTTCATTTTAGGTATTATATTTTTAACCTCTATAAGTTCCACTTGGTTTTTTAAATGCCTTCCATTTTTTCTTCTCATTATGCCCATATATGTGTGTGTGTGTGTGTGTGTGTGTGTGTGTATTACATACTTCAACATAGAACATTTTTGTATGCTAGTTTCATTCTCTGTAATTTCTGGGTTCGTTTCTTGATTGACTTTTTTCTTTTGACTATGAGTCACCTTTTCCTGCCTCTTGGCACAGATAGTATTTTCTGATTCAAAGCTGGACATTATGATGCTATGTAGTTGAGTGTTTCAATTTTGTTGTTTTCCTATAAAGAAGTTGGGCTTTGTTGTAACAGGCAGCTGAGTTGCTTGCAGATCAGCTTCATGACTTTGAAGCCTGTTTTAAAGCTTGGCTATGGTTGGCCTGGACTAGCCCTCACTCTAGGGGTAGCTCAGCTTACAGTGAAGGCATGACTTCTACAAAGTCTCCCTTGAAGGTTCTAGGTTTTCAATGACTTCTCACCACTCTGGCTGGTCATAATTCAACTGTTTCTTGTCGCGTGTGAGCTTTGGGAACCGTTCAGCTTGCCACTACTCAGTTGCTCATCGCTCAGTCTCATGGGATTTCACCCTCGTGCTCAGCAACACCTTTGGAAGGTCACATGCACATTTCTGGATCTCTTTTCCTGCACAGCTTCCTTCTTTCTGGAACTTTGGCACACAACTTCGAGCTGCATCCTTGAACTTCAATCTCCAAAATTTCAATTCAGCAAAATTAATGTATACTTGAGATCCCTTTCCCTGAACCATGATCTGGAATTGACTTCAGGCAGGAAAACGAGGTAATCAGGGACTGCCCCCATTGGTTTCTCTTCTCTCAGGGGTCATATACTGTCATGCCTGTTTGTCATTGTTTGAAAACCATTGTTTTTTTTTGTGTTTTTTTTAAAGTTGCTCAGTATTCTAGGTTTTTAGGATGAGAAGGTAAGTCTAGTTTTTGTTACTCCAACACAGCCAGGAGCAGAAGTCAGGAATTATGTAAAGACTAGAGGCCCGTTGCATGAAGATTCATGCAATAGGCTTTCCTTCCCCTGGCTGCCAGGACCAGTTTTCCTCTGGAACCGGGGACCCAGGCCTTCCCTCTGGCTGTTGCCTTCCGTTTTTGCTTTGGCCGCTGGAGGCTTCACTCCAGCCTGAGCCTTCAGTCTCCTCTGCTCTGGCTGGAGTGTCAGTCAGGTTTCCGGAGGATTTGGGGGGCAGGTGCTCACCTCAGCAGCTTTGTCTCCGCCTCCAGGGCCGGAGCTCACGCAGCTTGGCCCTGTCCCCACTCCTGATTGGCTGGTAGCATAGCCAATCAGGAGCCAAGGTATGGTCACATTTGCATGTTACTCTTTTATTAGATAGGAAGTGCTCTCTAGCCTGACTTGGTGCGGCTCAGTGGTTGAGCATTGACCTATGAGCCAAGAGGTCGTGGTTCTATTCCAGGTCAGGGTACATGCTTGATCCCCAGTGGGGATGTGCAGGAGGCAGCCAACCAATGATTCTCTCTCATCATTGATATTTCTATCTCTTTCCCTTTCTTCTTTTTAAAGAAGAAGAAGAAGATACTTCTTCTTCTAATTAGTAGAAGATACTTCTACTAATACTTCAATGCTACCCCTCTTTCTTGAAACCTTTAATTCCGGCCTCTTCTGAATTTGCTGCCACCACACTCTGCCTTGACTTACAATCACATACACCTGTGGCTCTGGATGGACTATAAGAGCCTCGAAGGTGGGCCAGTGTCCTTCTTAGTAGCTTCTCTGAGCCCTGCATGTGATAGGCCCTGGGGAGGCTGGGTTTCCTTGTATGGCCGCAAACTGAAGTGACCCTAATGAGGCAACGGGCACCCCAGGCTGAAACCCAGGAGGCCCGGCTCTCTCCCTCGTGTGCTCACCAGTGGGCATACTCCCAGGTAAAAGTCATGAGGGTGCACTATTCTCCCTTATTAGGCAGGGGACCGAGGGATTGGCTGAAAGAACCCAAGCCTGCCTAGACTTGCCAATGACATCATTCTGACATGAGCGTTCACAAAGCCTCAGATGTTGACACAATGGAAGGGCTTGACCACAGGTGCCCTGGCAGCATCAGACGATTCTTCAGAGTGTGGGCCGGACCAATGCCGGGGGTCAGGCCCCTGGGCCAAGTGTGCAGGAGCTCAGGCAGCCACAGTGAGCTCTTGCTCATGATCCCGGGAAGTGAAGCGTGGATGCAGAGTGGCGAGGTCTAAGTCTTAGACCTTGAGCAGCTGACTCAGTTTCCCTACCTGCACAAGGAAACCTCTAAGGCTTTCCCCCTTTGTGAAGAGCTGGGTCCTGCCAATGAATGAGGTGATGGTCCTACAAGTCTGTCATTCCCTGAGCTGGTGATTCTGGCCTTAGATCTGGGGTCCTGGGGCCCTGGCTCTCCGTGGCTCTGTGAGTAGAACAATCGTCGCTCTCGAACAATCGTGACGCGTTAGGAATCTAACCCGCCGTGGCTCTGATGGTCACAGTTGGTGGCAATTCTGTGGCACTCTGTTGGGTGGCTCTGTGACCCTGGAGCACCCACGATACATCTTTCGTGGCGGCAATGGCCTTGGTGTGCCTGGGACCCAGCTTTCTGTTTGCTCAAGGAGAGCTCAAACCTGCTCCCCATTCATTGTTCCCAGGGTCATTAATTCGAGTGATTCACATACAGGAGCCAGAGAGAGACAGAGGGGCAGGGGATGCCAGCCCGGATGGCTGCCCTCGGCCTGAAAGGGCTGAATTGTCTGCCTGCCTGAGAGAGCCATTGTGCTTGGCTGTCTGGCGAGGGCCTGGCTGGGCCGGGCAGCGCTGCTCTGTGCCCAAGTACAGAGAGGTGCTGCCCTCCCAGCCCATTATCTAGCATCTGGCGTCCTCGGTGAGGATCCTGTGTCCACCAGGAAGGGTGAGCAGCAGGGTAGGGGGGTGCTCATTGCTGATTCTGTACCCCCCACCTAGGTTCCCTGCTTCTGCCTGTTTGCCAACCCTGGGTGACGCCTCTGATTCTGCCTGTCTCTGGCCTGACAACCCCCCCCCCCCAACCCCCAGGGGCCCTCCATGCAGCTCTCTGAGGTCTCCTGGCCTGGTCAAACCATCTGACTGGGACTCGGGGCGCAGCCCCTGGGATGTCTTTGCCTCCATTCCATTTCCCTCTAAACGGAGGCTGCGCACTGACCTGTTGGCCTGTAGATTTGAGCACACTTCTGGCAATCCTGGAATTCTGTCTCGGACCTTATACACAGGGACAGGCTGGAGGAGAAGGGGTGAGGGATCTGCCGTGACCCCCACTCTGTAACTTGTTCCTGGGTGATCACAGGACGTGCCCTCGCTGCACGGCAGGCTCTTCCTGTGCAGCGGGAGAGCAGCACATCTCTCACGGTAGCTGTGGGGAAAATCATGAGAACATGGGACATGCTCTGTGGACAAGGCTAGTCCTCCAGGAACACACGTGAGCCCCTCTGCTGTACCTAATCCGGAGGGTTCTCCGGCCACGGGAGAATGTTTGGTGGGCGCCTGGTCTGACTCGCTCAGGGAACCGCAGACTCTCTCCTCTAAGAAGAGAGACTGTGGTCAGGAGAAATCCATCCATCCATTCATTATACATTCAGTAGTGCATTCATTCACTCATTCATTCGTTTACTCATTCATACGTTTATTTATCAAGCTCAGATTTTTTACTAGTCATTGTTTTAGATGCTGCTTTGTGTCTTGGAAATTCAGCCTAGAAAATGACTTCATTACACTCTGGACTTGGAATGGGGAGGGGTGGGGAGGGGTGGGGAGGTGAGAGTGGCCGCACCGGCCCAGCCCTCTGAGGGAAAACAGTTCCAGGCAGGGGTTAAGCGCCAGCATGTTGGAGGCAGATGGGCGTGGGTCTCTGCCATTACTTGCCTTGCTGTGTGACCTTGGACAGATTACTTAACCTCTCTGACTCTCTGTTTACTCATCTTCAAAATGGAGAAAGTGCTGGTGACTCCCCTGCCAGCTATGAGGCCTGAATAGAATCAGGGGTAGCCCCGTGTGACCAAGTTTGGGCTCCATACTCAGCAGCTCTAGCACTGAGGTTAAGGCCATGATGGCGAACCTCTGATACGCGTGCCAGCACTGACACACGTAGCCATTTTCGATGACACGCAGCTACATGCGGTCGCATACAGAGAAGTATGGGGCCGCATGCCAAGAAGGATGTTTCATCCTTGGCTACTGCACGGCCAGGTTGCAGTAGCTGAGGATGAAACATTGCAGGTAAGTTAAATAATTAGTTTTTGGTTTATTAAATACAGTTACATATTACAATTATACATTTTTGTTATTTAAACTATAAATATCGTAAAATTATGTTTTTTTCTCAAAGTGACACACAGCCAGAGTTATGCTCAGTTTTTTTGGCGAATTTTGACACACCAAGCTCAAAAGGTTGCCCATCATTGGGTTAAGGTCATAGGACTCAGGTGACCGGTTTGAATCTCAGCCCTGCCACTTGCCTGCTGAAGGGCCTAGTAAAGCTCCTCAGCCTTTCCTGCCTCAGTTCCTTTTTCTGTCAAATGGGGCTTCTAGGAGTATTGTGAGGATTAAATCTGTAGAAATGTAGATTATGTCCAATGGTAGCCGACAGTATGATTCAATATTCCTCACGATACCTGAGGGCTCAGCCTGCCTGGACTTCATTCATGATCTTCTCAGAGAAGCACAGGTCCCTGTGGATGTGCCGGGGGCCTTAAGAAAGACTCTGGCCACATGGCCCCTGGGATGGATCCTGGAGCTTGGGGTTTCTTCTTTATGTGGAGTGAGGCCGAGTGTCCCACACCCCTTGCCCAGTTGGCCTGGCCGGAATTTCTGGATTCCTAACTCGCCGGTGAGGAGGCACCTCTTCTCGGACCTTGACTTCCCCCGAGAGGGTTCGGCCTCTGTTTGGGTGCCTTGTTGTGGGGTTTCCATGGGGCTGCCTGAGCCTGGCGATTGCATCCATCTCAGCTGATACACCTCTGGTACCAAAGCTGCCTCACCTTCCGGGGTGAGGCGGCGGGAGAGGGCGCAGCCAGCTTCCAGGGTGAAAAACCGGTAACAGATCAGCATCTCTGGGCCCAGGGTGAGCAAGAGGAGCGCCCTGTCTGGGGCCCTGCCCGCCTGGGAGCTTAGCTTTCCTGGCTCTGAGGCCAGCTTTCTGTTCCCGGTCTGTGCCAGTCTGTGCCAGTTCTGATGAGTGACCAAGGGCTCTGAGAGTGAAGACGAGCCTGGTAGCCAGGCTCCAAAAGCTGCATTTATTCACTTAGTCATTTGTTCCAGATGTCACTGGGGTTCTATGACATGCCCGGCACCGCACTGGGGCTTTGGAAAACAGTGCCCGGCGTGCCCTCAAGCTGCCTACAGCACAGAGGACCTGGTCAAATTATAACCCAGTGCAACAGCAGTGTTACAAAAACATCGTGTGTGTCTGTGCTATAGACCCCTTTGAGAAGATGGTGGAAACTACCTAGGAAATGTAGGAAGCGCATGAAATTTGGCCTACACTTTTAGGATGTTTATGGAGTCCCTTGCCGTCCGTTCAAGAACCCCAGATCAAGAGCTCCTGAATCATAGGGGGGAATTGCTGAGAGGGCCGAGCCAGGAGGCTGTAGAAATGCCGAGTGAAGGAATGTCTCTGAGTCTAGACTTCAGGGAAGGCTTCCTGGAGGAAGTCCCATTCACGCACTCAAGAAGCATTCATTGAGCTCTTAGGAAATGCTTTCTACTGGTGACATGCCACCACTCAGCAAGAAAGGCTGGGTTTCTTCTCTCCTAGAGTCTAGTGGGGAGAGACAAAGAAAGAAGCAAGCAAATCAGTCAACACACAGAACATCTGGAGGTGATGGGGAGCCTGCTTTGCGGGAAGTGCTGGGCAGAGGGAACAATGAATAGTCAGGGCCTGATGTAGGGGTGCACACTGGTGCTTGAGGAACCCCTGAGGAGGCTGATGCGGCTGGAGCTTCGCCCGTGGTGTGAGATGGCGGTCGAGAGCCCGGCAAGAGCCAGATCACATAGACCTTGGGGTCCAGGGTCGAAATTAGCATTTTACTCTGAGGGAAAAGGCAAGCATTTTTCTCCTTCAGGTGAGAATTTTACGTTTGCATACATAGAAGCAGCATGCATGTGTCTGTTATGACTGCTTTTAAAAAATTTGAACAGGCATGATAGATGTTGAATTCATTTAGTTAATTTATTTTTAACTGTATGTAGAATTACAGGAATGTAGACTATCCGCTCTCCTACTGACAGACGTTTAGGTTGTATCCTGTTGTTTTTTCACTGTTACGACTGATTCTGAAGTGGGGGCCGATGGGACGATGGCTGTGCTCATTTTCCACATAAGAGGTTGCCAGGTGGCTCTTCAAAGCTGGCCTCCTGGTTTATGTTACCGCGAGTCGCGTCTGAGCGTCCCTGTTTTTTTTTTGTGCCCTTGCCAACAGCTGATATTGTCAGCCTTTTAAAGAGTTGACAATGTTTTGGGTATAAAATGGTAACTCGTTTTAATGTGCATTTCCATGATTACTAGTGAGGTTAGACGTGTAATTTTGTATTTACTGGCCCTTGGAGTTTCTTCTCTTGTGAACTGTCTGCTCACACTCCTTGTCTGTTTTTCTAGAAGGCTGTCTTTGTCTAATCGATTAGTGGGAGTTGTTTCTATTTCCCAGTTACTAATCCATTGTCTTTTATACATGTTGCACATATCTTCTCCCACACTGTTTACCGGAGGGTTTTAAGGAGAGGAATGACATGATCTGATTTGCATTTTGAAAAGATCACTCTCTCTATGGCGTGCAGAATAATGGTGGTGATGGAACTGCACAGAAGCCGGGAAGCCAGGGACAATGTCATTCTAGGAGTCCAGGGATGGGTGATGGTGGCCCGGACTAGGGTGACAGGAGGAAAGAGAGAAAGTGGACAGTTGCTGAGTACATTTTGAAGGTAGAGCTGACTGAACGAGCTGATAGATTGGTTGTGGGTGAGAAGATAGGAATCAGGATGATTCCCAGGGTTTTAGCCTGAACAACTGGGTGGATGATGATGCCATTCACTGAGCTGGAGAAGGGCAGGTGGAGACGCAGGTTTAGGCTAACGGGGGTGGAATAAATATTTCTGTTTTCAACCTGTTAAACTGGAAACAGCTTGCAGATATTCAAGTGGTTAAATCAAGCAGGCAGTTGGATATAGGCGTCTGGAGTTCAGGAGAAACAGCCCTGTCTAGGGATAGACATTAGGGACTCATCGACCATGGTTGGAATTTAAAGCACGAGACAGATAAGATGGAAAAGACAAGAGGAGCCTCAGCACATGCCAACACTTAGAGGCTGAGCTGAGGTGGAGCATCAACAAAGACTTGCCCTAGAATGTAACCTCCACGGGCTGGGCTCTGTTCTGTGAATGCCTACTGCCTGGTAAAGAGGTCAGCAAGCAGTGGGCTCTTCATAAGTAATTGTTGCAGGAACACATGAAAAATGAATGAATGGATGAATGAATGAATGAATGAATGAATGAATGAATGAAGAGGTTGAGAAGGAGTGGTCAATGAGGTAGGAGGAAGAGAATAAGTTATTATGGAAACCAAGAGAAACCTTTCAAGAAGGTGGGAATAGTCAATTGAGTGGAACGTTGTCAAGGAGTTATGTAGGAGGCTCTCTGCTCCTCCTGTTCATCAGACAGCCTCTCCTGCGCAGTGCCAGCCACAACCCTGAGGCACGATGGTGAAGGGCAGAGTGAACGGATTTGGCTGTATTGGGCACCTGGTCACCAGGGCTGCTTTTAACTCTGACAAAGTGAATATAGTTGTCATAAATGACCGCTTCATTGACCTCAACTACATGGTCTACATGTGCCAGTATGACTCTACTCATGGCAAGTTCAAAGGTACAGTCAAGGCTTAGAACATGAAGTTTGTCATCAATGGAAAGTCTTATCTCCATCTTCCAGGAGTGAGATCCCGCCAGCATCAGATGGGGTGATGCTGGTGCTGAGTATGTTGTGGAGTCTACTGGTGGTGTCTTCACTACCCTGGAGAAGGTTGGGGCTCACTTGAAGGGCAGAGCCAAGAGGGTCATCATCTCTGCCCCTTGTGAAGATGGTCCCTCAGGATTTTCAGCAATGCCTCTTGCATCACCAACTGCTTGGCCCCCCTGGCCAAGGTCATCCATGACAACTTTGGCATCATGGGGGGACTCATGACCACAGTACATGCCAGCACCACCACCCAGAAAACCGTGGATGGCCCCTCTGGGAAGCTGTGGTGTGATGGCCGAGGGGCTGCCCAGAACATTATCCTTCCATCTATTGGCACTGCCAAGGCTGTGAGCAAGGTTATCCCTGAGCTGAATGGGAAGTTCACTGGCATGACCTTCTGTGTCCTCACCCCCAATGTGTTGGTTGTGGATCTTACCTGCCACCTGGAGAAAGCTGCCAAATATGATGACATCAAAAAGGTCGTGAAGCAGGCATTGGAGGGGGCCCTCAAGGGCATCCTAGGCAAGATGAGGACCAGGTTGTCTCCTGCGACTTTAACAGTGACACCCACTCCTCCACCTTTGATGCTGGGGCTGGCATTGTCCTCAATGACCACTTTGTCAAGCTTATTTCCTGGTATGACAATGAATTTGGCTATAGCAACAGGGTGGTGGACCTTATGGTCCACATGGCCTCCAAGGAGTAAGAGCCCCCTGGACCACCAGTCCCAGCAAGAGGAAGACAGACCCTCAGCTGTCCAGATCAATCCCCCAACACACTGTGAATCTCTTGACCACAGTATCCATTCCAGACCCCCTGAAGAAGGGGAGGGGCTTAGGGAGCCCTACCTTGTCATGTACCATTAATAAAATTCATTGTGTCTCCCTACCCCCAAAAAAGAAGTTACGTAGGAGCTGGACAGAGAAGTGAGCCTTGAATTAGCAACATAGAGGTTATTGGTGACCTTGAAAGGAGTAGTTGAGGCTTGAAAGATGAAGAGTTTACCAGGTCCTATGATGTAGAGGGGGAGAGTGGGGGCAGGGGGGAGAGGGAGGACATTTTCCAAGCAGTTGTTGGAGTGGTGTGTGGAAATGCAGGAAAACAAGTTGTTCTGGCTGATGGGAAGGCTAGAGAGTGGTCATCGAGCATAGACTGGGGAGAACAGTAGAAATAATGGGTTTAATGCCCTAGCCAGTTTGGCTCCTCCTGTGGACCAAAGGGTTCTGGGTTTGATTCCGATCAAGGACATGAACCTGGCTTGCAGGCTCTCCGGTGGCCCAGGCCCCGGTCAGAGCTCATGCAGGAGGCAACCAGTCAATGTGTTTCGCTCACATTGGTATGTCTCTTTATCCTTCCCTCTCTCTTCCACTCTCTCTAAAAATCAATGGGGGGGGGGGGGGGATATCCTTGGGTGAGGATTAACAAACACACAAGCCAAAAACAGAATGGGTTCAAGGCAGAGGGGAGAGGGAGGAAGGGGCCAGTTCCACACAGATGAGAGGATTGAGGGCAGCCCAGTGTGTGGAACATGATCCCATGAGCTGGGGTTAAGGGGCTAACCATGTATTGGTGCTCATGTATTAGTCAAGATGCAGGGAATTCCTGTTTGAAACGAAAAGGATTTTTTTCTTATGTAAAAGCCCAGGGGCAGCTCCTGGTTTCAGACTCCAGGCTTGGGCTCTCCTCACTCTCGATTCTTTCTCTCCGTGTTGGCTTCCTCGTCAGGAAGGCTGTTCTCTCACAGGACAAGCTGGCTGCCGGCAGGTCTGGCTTCCATCCTAATCCCTCAGCAACTCCAGGGGAAAGTCCACTCGTTTCCAACCTTTCAGTCAAATGGGGTCTCATTGGCTCTGCCTGTTGGTCATGTGTCAAACCTGAACCAACCACTGTGGTCAAAGGGAGGGTGCTCGCCTCTGATTGACCAGGCCTTGGTCATATGTCCAACCCTATAGCTGGGGGCAAAGATTAGTCTCAGTGAAGTAATTTTCCTTTGGAAAATCAAGGTGCCAACATAAGAATGGAATGAGGAAGGGTGTAACGCCAGATAAGGAAACCTGGAGAATTAAAGGATTACCCAGCATCAGAAGGGCGTAAATTTGTAGAATGTCAGAATATTTTTTAAAAAAGGAAGAGATTCCATAATCCAGTGCCATACAAGAGAAGTAGAGTGTGAACCACAAATGTAACTTTACATTTTCTGGTACCCACATTAAAAATGAAAAATAAAAGAGAGAAACAGGTGAAATTAATTTCAATAATATATTTTATTTAACCCCATAAATCTAAAATATTACCATTTCAATATATAATCAAAATACTAAGTATTAATGAGATATTTTACATTCTTTTTTCATATAAGTCTTTGAAATCTGTATTTTATACTGAGAGACCACCTGAGTCCAACATCTAAATTTTCCTTAGAAGAACTTGATCAGTGTTTATATTTTATCAGATTCACAAGGGAAGAAAATAGTTTCCCATGCCCAAGTTGTTCCAAATGTACTTAAAAATTCTCCGATGACTAACTTGTATATAGGTTTTTTAAATTAATTAGAAGAAATAAAATTTCAAATTCAGTTCAAGTCCTAGCCACATTCAAGTCAGTGGCTGCCATATCGGACTGCACAGCCCTAATCCAGGGCGTTCGCCTGGCCAAGGGAAAAGTGAGGTGCTGGGGGGGGAGCGGCCCACTCCACGGTCTCCCCGTTTTCGGGGCCCCTCCACTCCACCTCCCGCATGCTCTGTTTTGAGCGGGTCAGTGAGCGCCCACCTGGAAGTGTCCATTTCCGCGGTGGGAGTCCCAGCCTGCAGAAGGCACGGCCTAAGGTAGGAAGGGTCCAAATCTTGGCGAGACTCAAATCCTTGCTCAGTCTGTAAACTTCTTGAGTTGCTTTATTTTATGTTAACCTGTCTGTGACTATCTCTGCCTCTAGATAATAAATGAGTGTGGGACGCGTGCGTACACGACTTTAGCAAGCAAGCATTCATTGAGTACCCACTGTGTTCTAAGCCCTGTGCCCAGCCTTAGGCACATGGAGAGGAGGCTGGCCCCCGGGGCTCACATCTGGCCCAGGGAGAACTGGTGGGAAAGACTCATTAGGATGCACACAGGGTGGCACGGGCAGAGCTTTGGGGAGTGATCGGATCGCGTGCCTGGTGTATGGAAATGACCAGCAAACAGCTTCCGGGCTGGTTGAGTCCTTGGGAAAATCTGCAGGGAGCCCACACCTGGCACGGCAGGGTGTTGGGCCTTGGCCCGTAGGTGTGGGGGTGTTTGGGTAACAGCCCAAAGGCTAGGAGGGGTTGTTTTGGTTTTTGGAACTGAGAGGGGCTATTGTGAAGTGAAGTCTCAGCTTGTTGGGGTGTGGGACTGGCTTAGGGGTGGGGTGGGTATTGACTGGGGTATCTTTGCCATCAGCTAATATCACTTCATTGAAGAGAACATCTCTTCATTGAGCACCCCTAGCATTCCCTCTCTCTCTCTCTCTCTCTCTCTCTCTCTCTCTCTCCACACACACACACACACACACACACACACACACACGCCCTGGCTACATAATTTAATTTGCGGAGCCCAGTGAACAATGAAAATGCAGGGTCCCTTGTTCAAAAAGTAAGGATTTCAAAAACAGTGACATTAAAGCAGAGTTTTTACCAAGCTCAGGCTCTTCCGGGCCTGGGAGGGAGCTGAGCCTCCTGTGCAAACACTCTGGTCCCTGCCGTTGGCGTTGCACCTGCACCTTCCCTCCGTCCACGTGCCGTGAACAAGGCAAGAAGTGTGGCAGCTGATGCCCAGGGCCTTAGCGATGTGTTATCTCCCGTAACCTGTCGTCACCACATGTGAGTGGTGATTGTCATGCCCACTTCACTTACGAGGAAACGGAGATGCAGAGGAGGCCCTGGAACCAACCCCAAACGTAGCCGAGCCCCAAGGTTGGGCTTGTTCCCCCGCACCCCGCCTCTCCTCCCAGAAGGAGCAAACCTTCTTTTGTGTCCTTTCTGATATTTTTCTAATATTCTTTTCCTCTGAAAATTTAGATGGTGAATCTGGTAGGAAAATGGAACCACCAAGTTCCTCTAGCCCCGTGGGACTGCTCTCCCCTCCAGTGAGTCCCCGCCGTGGGCCCTGTGGGGTTCCCTCCTCGCCCAAATCACCAAGGATTCTCAGGCGCAGCCCCATCTCCCTTTCACTCCTTCTCAGGGTGTCTCTCACCTGAGCAGCACAGGCTTGGCTGAGATTTGGGGTCACGGGGAGAACTGCATCACAGAACAGCAAACAATCAGGAAGGTGACAATAGATGTTCATCTTCTCAGCATCTCCTGGGACCCCCTGCCTCCCAGGGCTCCTGCCTGACCAAGGCTTCCCTGAGCAGGCTGTCTCTCCTCCCTCTTTCCTGGGATGTCCCATCCATCCCTCCATCCATCCATCCATCCATCCATGCATCCATCCATTCCTCACTGAGCATCTGCTGTGCATTATGCACTGTTTGGTGCTGGAGATAAAGAGCAGGAAAGATGGACAAGTCTCTGCCCTTGTGGGTTCTATCTGGTGGGAAGATGGACCTGAAATACCTGAAACCGCCACACAGATTAGCTCCCCAGTTTCAGTTGTGACAGGTGCTGTGAAGGCAGCAGGTGGAAAGCCAGAACGAGGTGGGGAAGGGAGGACCCATTGCCGATTGCATGGCATTTAGGCCGAGACCTGGAAGATGAGCATGAACAGCCTGGGAAGAAGGAAGCCCTCAACAGAGGGCACGACCTGGGCTAGGGTCCTGAGGCATGGAGGCTGGGGGTCACTGTGGGGTGGGAGGGAGCCAGGGCTGTAGAGAGCAAGGGGGAGTGGAGATGAGGTCAGAGAGCAGGTGGGTCAGCTGGGGGCTCTGCGGGCAGGGAAGGGGGCTGGGGTCATTCCCAGTCCAGCAGGCAGCTGCAGGAGGCGTGAGCATGGGAGCCACGTGATCAGCGTTACCTTTCAAGAGCAGTTGCTTTGGCTGTTGGGTGAACTCACTGGAAGTTTCAAAGGACAAGGGCGGAAGCGGGGCACAATGGAGGACAACCTCGGGGTTCCCGTGGTGAGGATGGCTGCATCTGGAATGGGGGTGATGAAGACAGACAAGGTGGACCAATTTGACATTTATCTTGGAAATAGAGCCAATAGTGTGTGACTAGTGTTTGGTGATGGAAGATGATTCTCACATTTCTGGGACCACTCCGCTCATCTGCAGCCCCCTCTCCCTGGCCCTCCCCACCCAGCTGTTCGACGGGACAGTAGCACGTGACACCAGCCACTCAGGGCACTGGGTGCAGAACTCTGCTCCTGGCTGTTCGAGGTGGGACAGAAAGGCTGCTGGACCTGTTGGAGGATGCTCAGGTGGTGGGAGTTTAAACGGGAAGACATATGAGGATCCTGTTTCCCCCTTATTATTGAAGTAATACACAAAAAAATGAAAAAGGTAGATGAGGTTCTGTGCTGGTGAATATTTAGAGAAACAGGTACCTTAAATAATGTTAGTGGGAAAATCAAGAGGCAGATATCACTGGGAGAGTATTTTGAGTTTATCTCTTTTTTAAAAAAAATATGTTTTTATTGATTTCAGAGAGAGAGAGAAACATCAATGATGAGAATCATTGATCGGCTGCCTCCTGCACGCTCCCTACTGGGTATTGAGCCCACAACCCGGCATGTGCTCTGACCAGGAATCAACCCACGTGACCTCTGGTTCAAGGGTTAATGCTCAACCACTGGGCCACACTGGCCTGGCTTGGGGTTGTTTCTTTAAATTGAAAGCGTGTGTGCCTGTGGCCTTGACAGAGACTCCCCTGGAGAGATGCGTGTGCACCTGCACACACACAATTGCAGACCAGCGCTTTCACTGAGTCGGTGTTTGTATCGGTCAGAACCTGTGGACAACCCAAATTCCCATCAGATGTGGTCCATCCATCCTATTGATTCCACACAGTACTTAAAATGACTGAGCAGATCTCTTTGTACCCACATGAAAAGATCTCCTGTCTATGGGTATGTGAAGAAGCAAGTTACATATCTGTATCGTACCTACATTACCATACAAATTATGTAAAAACATCCGAAAGCTGGAGAACTCTACATATGTCTAAATACACTCATATCCATGTGAAACCCGGGGAAAGGACTCAAAGAAATGACATTAAACTCTGACAGTGGCCACACTGGGAGGGGAGGGCGCCAGGGGAGGCCCGGTTAAAGGTGCTGTTGGCCTTATGTGTTTTGCTTGAGTATTTCAGCAGGAGTCTGTTGTCATGAATTCCTGGTGTAATTAAAAAGTTACAACTAAAGCAAGTCTATATCCATCTGAAAATGCAGCTGTCACACCGAAGGCATATTACACCCCGAAGATAACCATTATTAAGATCTTGCTGCATGTTTCCATTTTTTTCCTATATTTTTCTATTCTTAGAAGATATGACTAAATTAAACATACTCTTTTATGACATGCTTTACTTTTACATTTTATACTATACTGTATTTTTCCATGTCATTCAATAGTCTCCCAAGCCATGTTTGATTTTTAATGGATGCATTGTATTATGGACTTACCAATGTACATGTAAATTCCTGCAGTTAACAAAGAGCTCATCTGTCATTTTTCTTTATTACATACAATCTTGTAAGTGCTCTTTCTGCAGTTGTCCAGTTGTTTATTTAGAATAATTTATTAGGAAACTATGTGGGCTAAAGCTATTTTAAAGCTTTTGATACACGTTGTGCAGTTGCTTTCCATAAAGGGGACATTCAGGGTGGACTGAACAGGCCAGTGTGTTCCCAGCAGGCCACCTTCGCCCCAGGGCTTTTCAAGAGGAGCTTGCTGTCCACAGGGAGAAGGATCCCAAGAGAACCAGTGGCATCTCCCTTACAGGAGACCTTCGGAGAGGAGCTGTCTGGCTGGTTCAGAGGCTGAGCTGCCAGGGGACTTCTGCAGTCCTTTCCAGAAGCAATGACAAGAAGAAAAACCATAGCCCTGCCAGTGTAGCTCAGTGGTTGAGCATCAACCTATGAACCAGGAGGTCACGGTTTGATTCCTGGTCAGGGCACATGTCCAGGTGGTGGGCTTAATCCCCAGTGGGAGGCATGCAGGAAGCAGCTGATTAATAATTCTCTCTCATCATTGATATATATATCTCTCTCTCCATCTCCCTTCTTCTCTGAAACCAATAAGAAGCTATTATGAAAAACACACACATACAAACAAACAAACAAAAAACGAAAGAAGAAGACAAACCATAGAACCAGTGTCAAGGTTAACTTTGACATCTGGTTGTGAGGGCCAAGGCCATGGTGGATCTCCAAGGACTCTGCCCTCAGAGAGGCCAGGCCAGGAGTCAAATTCTCTCGAGACACACGAAGAGAGAGTCCTGGATGAATTTGCTCTACCCTCTGAGTACAGCCACCTCCAAAGGTGTTGTACACCTACCCGAACAGGATGCCGGGCATTTTTAAGAAGCCGGGAAAAAGTCGTGGGGTCCTCAGGCTCTGCTTTGAGTCAAAGGGTGACCAGTGAGCTCTCTGGAGTTGTCTGAGGGCTGGAAAAGCTCACTAACATGGCTCCAGGGCAGCTCGGGACAGGTCTTCCAGCAAACCCTCCGACTCGCCATCCTTTACTGCTCCCCATCAACCTTTCTTCAGTCCAGTGCACGGCACATATTGGTCAAAATCGCCATCCACGCGCCCCAAACATGCATGAAAAACAGCCATCATCCCTCAACTGCCAACGGCTTCCCCTCCATGGTCCCTGCTTGGCTCTCTGTAAATACCGCGTGTGTTCATCAATACAACGGAGTCCGACTGGCAGGGTGGACCCTCTGGCTGCCTCATGCAATCACTTTGAGCTGCAAAGATCTCCCACATTGATTCCTCTTCCCTCTGCCTGCCACCATCACCTCCTGCCAAGCCCTCATCATCACAATAAGAACACTTATATGGACCTGGTCACGGGCTAGGCCTGTGGTCAGCAAACTGCGGCTCGCACGCCACATGCAGCTCTTTGGCCCCTTGAGTGTGGCTCTCCCTTCTGAGCCCATACCTTTTTCAGGGTTGTATTTTGTTTTTGAAATGAAGAACATTTCATCCACGTAAGACACGTCTTAGATGGGAGATATTAGTAATAACAACCATAAGTTCAGATACCCACCTTCAACCCAGAAGAGCTGACATGACACATTCCTTAAGCGGGCCCTGTGTCCCTCCTCCCGTGCTCGCTCTCCCTCCCACCCGGAGGCAATAACCACCCTGCATTTGGTATTTGTCATTCCTTTGCCCTTTTTCTTTATAGCGTTCTCACAGATGGGTGCAGTCCTGAACAATATGGTTTTGCATGCCTTTGAACTTGGGAGGAATAGAATTGGGCGGCCTGCATTTTCCTACGGTGCGTGTGAGACCCACCCGTGTTGTTGAGTTCAGCTGTAACGCCTTCATTTTCATGACCATAACTCACTCTGTTTCCTGAATAAGCCCCAGATCATCAGTCCAGTCTCCTATTGATGGACATAGAATTGTCACCATCAGTATTTATTCCCTCTCCCAGCGCGCGCGCACACACACACACACACACACACACACACACACACACACACACGGAAGGGTTGATGGGTGAGGCACGCAGGGATAGGAGCACTGGGTAGCACCTGAACTTGGCTAGACGATGCCAAGTTTACATCTAAATTGGTTGTATGGATGTACACTCCCACAAGCAGCACATAGAGCTTGCTTTGTCCCGCAGCCCTGACAACACTTGGTACTGTCAGACGTGAGTCTTGGTGCCAAGCCGGTGGGTGTCAGTTGGCAGAGGATGGAGGTTGTAGGCTTGCGTTTCCCTGATTCCTAATGAGGTTGGGCGTCTTCTCAGGTTTGTTACAATCCTGGGTTCCTTGTCTGTGCAACGCTCGCTATGTTTTGTAGTCCTTTTTCCATTGTGCTCCTTATGGATCCTTCAGGAGGTCTTTATAGATTTTCCTCCCACTCTTTTGTAAGTTATTTGCATTTCAAGTGTCATTTCCTAATCTGTGGCTTGTCTTGTCACGTTATAAGTGGTGTGTCTTGTGAACAGAAGTTCTCCTTCTTCACACAGTATAATTTTTGAGGTTTTCATTTATGGTGTGTGCTTTTGTGCCTTTTTAAAGAAATCCCTCTCTTGTCTGAGGTCACAGAAATAGACGCCTGCCCTGCCCAGTTTGGCTCAGTGGATAGAGCGTCGGCCTACGGACGGAAGATTCCCAGGTTCGATTCTGGTCAAGGGCATGTATCTTGGTTGCGGGCACATCCCCAGTAGGGAGTACGCAGGAGGCAGCTGATCGATATTTCTCTCTCATAGATATCTCTAACTTTCTATGCCTCTCTCTCTTCCTCTCTGTAAAATATCAATAAAAAATATATATATTTTAAAAAGAAATAGACTCCTATGTTTTCTTCTCAAAGTTTTGCCTTGCACATTTAGGACTTTGGTACACCTAGAATTAATTTGGTAGAAAAAAGGATTACATTTCAGGGTTTTTCTCTCCAAATGGATAAGCAACTGTCCTCGCTCTATTTGTTGAGTAGTTCATCTTCTGTATTATTTTGCAAAACCACCTCTTGGAAATGGATCACATTTTCATTTAGCCTGAGTTTGTTTCTAGCCTCTCTAGTCTGATTCACTGGTCTATGTGCTTATTCTGAGCCAAACCACAGAACCCTAATTACTAACACTTTCAAACAAGTTTTAATGATTACTTTATATTGTGTGCATTGATAGTTGGTAGGCCATGCCCTGCTCTTTGTAATTCTTCAGGAATGTCCCTGGCCTTTTGCTCTTTCTTATAAACTAGAGGCCCAATGCATGAAATGTGTGCACGGGTGGGGTCCCTAGGCCTGGCCGCCAATCAGAACCGATCTTTGGGGTGATTGAAGGGCCCCTGCTGGCACCCACCTTGGCCAGTTTGGCACCACCTGCTTGCCAGCCTGATGCCTCCGCCAGTTGCCTCCCTCTGCGGGATAACTGGTGGGGCAACTGGGGGCTCCCTCTGGCACCCACCTTGACTGGCCTGGGGTCTGTGGGCTGGGGCAACTCCTGCATTAAGTGTCTGCCCCTTGGTGGTCAGTGCGTCTCATATTGACTGGTCATTCTGCCGTTGGGTGGATTTGCATAATAGGCTTTTATTACATAGGATAATATTGTCATATGCCATTGATACCTTGTTGAGATTTTATTTGGAATAGCAATAAATGATAAATTAATTTCTGCAGATATTACATTTTAAGTGGTTAATATTTATATTTACTTACACTATTGTCTCTTTTTCTCTCATTATTCTATCTTATATTTTAAGAGTCTTTTTTCATTTCAAGGAGAAAGAGAGAGGAAGAGAGACATAGAAACATCAATGATAAGAGAGAATCATTAATCGGCTGCCTCCTGCACACCCCTTACTGGAGATCGAACCCACAATCTGGGCATGTGCCCTTGATCAGAATTGAACCTGGGTCCCTCTATCCACTGAACCAAACTGGCTAGGGTCTATCTTATATTTTAGGCTGACATCTGAGATCATTTCCTTCTTCCTGGGCTATATTTTTAAAAGTACATTAGGTGAAGATTTATTTGTGGTCAACATATTCAATGTTGGTTTGTTTGAAAATTTTGACTTTGGTCTTGAAAAATATTTTGCTGAGCACACAATTCTAATGATTATTATTTTCACTAAGGGGCAATTAATTATGTGGCCCTTTGAAAATATTGTTCCACTGTCTCCTGGCTATGGCTGTTATTCTGAAAAGTCAGCCGTCTACAAATCTTTGCTTTTTGGTTGTTTCTTTCTCTGACTGTATTTTTTCTTCGACATGGTCTTCCGCAGGTTTGTTGTGTTACACACAGATGTCGATTTAAACGTTCACCTTGTTGAGATTTACTGTGCTTCTTGAATACGGTTTGTATCTTTCATCAATTCTGAAAAGCGGCCATTATCTTTTGGATGATTTCCTTCCTCCTCTTGTGTTAGTTTCCTGTGGCTGCTGTAACAAATTACCACAAACTTGGTGGCTTAAAACAAATTTACTCTGTCACAGTTCTGGAGGCCAAAAGTGCTAAATCCGTCTGATTGGGCTGAAGTCAGGATGTTGAGAGGGCATTGCTTCTGCTGGAGGCTCTAGGGGAGAACTTGTTCCTTGTTTCTTCCAGCTTCTGGTGGCTGCCAGCACTCCTTGGCTTGCATCAGCAGGACTCCAGTCTTCAAGGGCAGCATCTTAAAATTTCTCTCTGCTCTGACCTCGTATTGACCTCTCTGTGCGTTGTCTCCCTCTTATAAGGAGACCTATGATTGTATTTAAGGACCATGGAAATCAAGGCTCATCTCCCCATTTGATCCCCCCTAACTTAATCACATCTGCAAAGCACCTTTTGTTGTGTTTTTCCATATATGCTTGCATTAACAAGTTCCAGGCATTAGGACATGGATGTCTTTTGGGGCACATTTTCCAGCCCAGGACATTGAACTCCACTGAGATGTATCTTATACCCTCCCACTCTGTCCTCCATGTTTTTCGTCTCTTTTTCCTCGTTTATACTTTTGTCTCTCTGTGCTACATTCTAGATAGTTTCTTCAAATATATCTTCCATTTTCCCGATTAAACTGTTGTTTAATCCAGGCATTGATTTTTAAATTTCCCTTCATATATTCCTCATCCCTTGATGGCTTGTTTCTTTGTCAAATCTCCAAGGTCATTTTTATAGTCTCTGGTTTCAGGCTCAGTTTGGTTCTCTTTCTAATTGATTCGATTGTTTTCTATCTGGAAAAAAGGTCAGAGCTCTTTTGTAAAATTTTCTCATAAAAATGATCAGAAAAATGGACCAGTAGCTAGAGGTGGGTGTAAAGTCACACACACACACACACACACACACACACATACATACACACACACACACACACACACACACACACACACACAAACACACACACATGCACACACTGAAAGTTGAGAAGTTACCTTCAAGGAAGGTGAAGGTATTTATGGGTGATGAGATGGCCTGGTGGCCAGGTGATGGGGCCATGTCCATGTGTCGGGGAGAGCAGATGGAGTCCAGTGCACAGGTAAGAGCTGGAGAGTCCACAGTGAGAACACGGGGAGACAGAGGAGTGTGGGCCATCTCTCTGGCTGTTCCTGCTCCTTTGTAAAGAGGAAGGAAGGTCATGGCTGAGAAACAGGGTGGGAGGAGGTGTCTGAGCTATGAAAGAGAGAAGGTGGGAGAGCTCATCCAGGAGAGGGGAAAGTGAGCAGACTGAGGAGAGTAGAATGGAATGGATGTCAGGCAGCACCAAATACCCAGGGGAGGCTAATGGGCTGAATCTAATGAGACACTGATCACCATGGCTGTATTTCTCTCAAGAGCAGATTTGACTGTGTCCCTCCCCTGCTTAAAACCTTCATTCACCCTCCCCCCGACCCCCACTCCAAACTCCTTTAGTACGGCATTCAGGGTGCTCCGTGACCCCAGCGCTACTAGATCTCAATTATGTCCTTTATACCCCCAAAGCCAGAGCTACATGCAGGTCCCCGAAGAGGTTTCATATCTCTCTGGCGTGGCTCATGCTGTTCCCTCTGCCTGGAGCACCCTTCCCTGCCCCTACCCTCCAATGGGGGGTCTGCCCACAAAGCCTCACTCCCACCTGCCCGTCACCCCGCAGTTCCCTGTGCAGACTTGTCTCATCTGTGACAGCTGCCATACAACTTCGATGGCTCTCAGTCAGTCATGGCTCTGCCAGTCCCCCTCATTGAGGGCACGGTCTGTGTCCTGTCCTTTCTGCATCCCTGGAGGCCTGTGCAAGCAGGTGCTGGGACTGTCCGCTGAGAGGATTGACCAATGGCTTCTGGAGGAGAGCTGGGTCAGGCCGGCAGGGGTGTGGCCCGAAGGGCCATTAGTGGAATCACTGGGCTGTGGATGAGAGACCAGAGCAGCAGCCAGGAATCTCGGCCAAGGCCTGAGGTTGGGAGAAAGCAGGCCATGTTCCCAAGTGGGGGGCTGGGTGAGGCTGGGAACCAGAGGGAACTGGCAGCGTGGGGCCCTGTGGTCCACACACGTTTTCAGACTCTGAGCACCTGGCAGGGCAATTCTGTGCACTTGGTCCTTGTGCTGGGAGGGACACAGGCTTATCAAGGTGAGGGAAGAAAGCTGCTATGAAGTGCTTTTCTCTCTGGGGATCACTGACCGCTAAAAGTAGGAGAGATGTGAGGGGTCCCCCAGCCCCTCATTTCCAAAGAACCAAATATTCCACTCCCAACAACCTCCAACGTGCCCCTGGGGGATACAGTCCAGCGGGGATCTGGGCACAGCCTACCATAGTGCCAAGGGCAGTGCATACGGGTCAGGCTGCTTGGCACCCACAGCTGTGGTGCTGTGGGCGCGCTGCTCTGCCTCTCTGAGCCTCGGTGCTCTCATCTGTAAAGGCGGATGACAAGGAAGAGTCAACACCATTAAGAAATGGGCGAGGGATTTACATAGATACGCTTACAGGCGATAATACGTATGGCCCACAAGCACACGGAAAGCTGCTCAACACCCTTAGTCATTAAGGAAATGCAAATCAAAACCACAATGAGATACCCGTTCACACCCACTAGACAGCAACAAGTGTTGACAAGCGTCCAGACTCGAAACCCGTCGTGCACTGCTGGTGGGAATGTCAAAGGGGACAATGGCTCTGGAGAAGCTTTGTTTCAAAATGGAAGACATGGAGTTACCAGATGCCCCAGCAACCCCACCCCGAGGTACCTCCTCAAAAATGAAAACACACATCCACACAGAAACTTGTACACAGAGGTTCATGGCAGCATTATTTCTATTATTATAACAAAAAAGAGAAGTGATTCAAAGGTCCATCAGCTGGAGAATAGATAAGCAAAATATGGTACATCCATTCAACAGAGTACTACTTGGCAATAAAAAAACATTAAAATATTGAAAATCTACAAATGGATGGACCTCAAAAGCATGATGATAAATGAAAGAAGCCAGATGAAAATAACCACATATTGCATGATTTCATTGATATGACATGTTCAGAATAGACAGATCTATAGAGACAGAAAATAGGTTGGTGAGAGGCTAAGGCTGGTGGGGCAGTTTGTTGGGGGGGTAGTTGGGGCATGACTGTAAATGGACAAGGTTCTAACATTAGCTTGCGATGATGTGGGCCAATTTTATGAATATCATAAAATACATTGAATTGTATACTTAAAATGGCAATTTTTTTAATTTAATAAATCTTTATTATAATTGTTCCTCTTTTTCCCCCATAGCTCCCCTCCACCCAGTTCCCACCCCACCCTTTGCCCTTACTAAAATGGCAAATTGTGTGGAATGTAAATTAGACCTCAATACAGCTGTTTAAAAGGGAGAGGGATCTTGAGGTGCTCCAGAGCACTTTTAGGTTTTTGTATAATATTTTTTATTTCAGTCAGTGTATGCTTAATTTCTGGTTGGTCCTTTTTCATATCCTTGAGAGTCTCCTTTATATCCTTGAGGGTCTCCTTCATTTCCATGTTGGTCTTGATCATTTCCTTGCAGGTCTCGTTCATATCCTTGAGGGTCTCGTTCATTTCCTTGTAGGACTCATTCATTTCCTTTGCGGTCTCGCTTATTTCCTTATAGGCCTCGACCTTTTGTTGGAGCCTCTTGAGAAGCCCTATAATTCAAGTTAAAGATTTGAAATACAAAGAGGGAAAATCCACTCAGCTGAAAAAGCAAGAAACCAAAAGAATCCAAAAAATTGAAGATAGTGTAAGGGGCCTCTGGGACAACCTCAAGCATACCAACATCTGAATTATAGGAGTGCCAGAAAAAGAGAGAGAGCAAGACAATGGAAACCTATTTGAAGAAATAGTGACCGAAAACTTCCCACACCTGGTGAAAGAAATTGACTTCGGAGTCCAAGAAGCGCACCGAACCCCAATATATAGGAACCCTAAGAGGACCACACCAAGGCACATCATAATTAAAATGCCAAGAGCAAAAGACAAAGAGAGAATATTAAAAGCAGCAAGAGAGAAACAGTTGGTTACCTATAAGGGAGCACCCATATGACTGTCAGCGGATTTCTCAACAGAAACGATGCAGGCCAGATGGGAGTGGCAAGAAATATTCAAAGTGATGAACAGCAAGAATCTACAACCAAGATTACTCTACCCAGCAAAGCTATCATTCAGAATTGAAGGCCAGATAAAGTGCTTCGCAGATAAGAAAAAGCTAAAGTTCATCACCACCAAACCAATATTATATGAAATGCTGAAAGATAAAAGCGAGAGGGAGATAATGGTGTCCATCTTACAAGGTTCAGGGGGAGGGGGAGAGGGCTGAGTGAGAAATTGTGTGTGTGGTACCTGGGTGCCTAGAAGAACATACTAGTAGGTGCTCATAGCAGAGGCAGTGGGTGTCCCTATAGGCCTCATTGTTAACACCTCTCGCCCCACTTCCAGCTCCTGCAGTTTTTTCAGGCAGGCACCCCCAGGAGGTGTGAAGTGCTGGGGGACTCACAGCCCCGCCCCCACCCCAAGACATGCAGCACAGTGGTAGCTGGATGTCTTCCTTTCTCCATCTGATCTTCTCCCCCCTCCCCACCCCACCCCACCCCCACCCATCCCACTGGTGTTTCCTACAATAAACTACATGGCCAGGTCCATGAATCCTTGTATCAGGTTGGATTTAGGGGCAGCCTGTCTAAGGTAGTGATTATGGTCCTAATGGGGCTAATCAAGTCTTGTGACCATAGCTGGCTCGCAGGGTGCTGTACAAACCGGGGCTCTCTGCTTTCTCTGAGGAGGTGGGTATGAGGAGGGAGGACTCGCTCTGGAGGGAGCTGAGGCCCAGAGATGGGGAAAGAGAGGGATCCTAGTTCGCAGGTGATGGAAAGAGCTGGGTGAACTGATTCATTTTGTGCCTGGCACTGTGTTCAAAGCACCTCCCAGGTATCATCTCATCCTCATAGCAGCTCTGGGCCTCATTGGACTGAGTTGAAAACTGAGGCTCAGAGAGGTGAGGTGACTTGCCTAAGGTCACACAGCTATCAAGTTGTGGCATCTGCCTTTCAGAGCCCCACTAAGCACCTGACCCTCCTCCTTTCCATTGAGACTTACGGGGACCGGTTTCCTCGGGGAGGTTCTGGTTCACTCTGCATGCTGCTGCCTTGGCCCCCCGGCCCAGCTGTGAGGAAACCACTCAGGCGGGCCTTTGGATGGGTTGCTGTTTTCACAGATTTATGGCTGCGAGAGCCTGGGGGCTGTGCCGAACAGGATGCTGGTGTGGCCTCCTTTGAGGTCCCACTGCCTCTGAACAAGGCAAGCCTCCTAATCTGTTCCCTGGCCCATAAACCGTGCTTCCGGGTTCTTCTTCTCAAATTTGCAAGGGGCTGGAAGGGCCACTGTGGGGCAGCTTCGGGCATGGCCCTGGCGCCTGGGGCCCTGGGGTTAGGTCGGGACCTCTGTGAGAAAGCAGACCTGCACTGGGGCAGGCTGAGTGCACCCCTGGCCAGTCTGCTTTGTTCAACCGGGAGCAGGGGTGAGGGTGGGGGTGAGGGTGAGGGTGGGGGTGAGGGTGAGGGTGAGGGTGGGGGTGAGGGTGACGGTGAGGGTGGGGGTGAGGAGGGGAAGGCAGGAACTCACTTCGATTGAGCACCTAACCCAGGCCTGCTGCTGCATTAGGCACTGGTGTCGTACCCCGTTGTCTTGGGAAATGGGCCAACCTGGATACTGACAGTTACAATCTCATGCAGTCACCCTCACGGGAATCCGTTCTGAGCACTTCCTGTGTGAAGGCGCTGCCCAGGCATTACTCGTCTAGTCTGACCACAGGCTTAACTAGCTGTCACTACCCCCTTTTTTTTTTTCAGGCGAAGCAATGGATTCAGAGCAAGGCTCAGTCACTTGTCCGATGACAGCGTTGGAACTGAGAGGGTCAGCTTGAACCCGGCTTCAGAGCCAGCTGGCTAAGCCTTCCTCTGTGCAGCCTTCCCAAGCGTGAGTGGGGGGCCTGGAGGCAGCCCAGGGGAGGGAGGGATCTGCTCTGTTGAGGGTGAGAATTGGGTACATGGAGGTCTTCAAACTAATGTCTGATTGAGGCTTTGCAGGATGAAGAGGAGTTCGGTGCAGAAGGGCAGGGAAGGTGTTTCCGTCAGAACAGCTTGTGCGCAGGTGAAGAGGCAGGAGCCGGCGATGTGGGTTTGGGGAATTACAAGCGTAAGCAGGGAGCGGTCACAGACCAGGCTCCAGGCACGGAGGCCTGTCCTGTCCTGCTCAGTCGTTCGGAGTTTGTGTAAGACACATTTCCCACCCTCTTGGGGCCTTTCCTGAGTTTGCCTTTTAGGGACGTAAATAAATTCATTTCAAAGGGAAACGTTACGTCACCTCACCACCACTTAATATAAATAGGTGACCATAGAATAGCATTAAAAAAGCAAACTGGCCGAAACCGGTTTGGCTCAGTGGATAGAGCATCAGCCTGCAGACTGAATGGTCTCAAGTTTGATTCTGGTCAAGGGCACGTACCTTGGTTGCGAGCACATCCCCATTAGGGGTGTGCAGGACGCAGCAGATCGATGTCTCTCTCTCATCAATGTTTTTAACTCTCTCTCTCCCTTCCTCTCTGTAAAAACTCAATAAAATATATTAAAAAAATAAAAAGCAAACTGGTGTCATTGAATTCTGCCAGGGTCAGAGCCCGGGGCCTGTTCTCTCTGCTAAAGGGCGATGGGAGGTGTTGGGGACAAATGAGAAGACTGAGATGTCTCCTGTCTCATTGAAAGAAAAATAGAAAAGGAAGGAACAAGTGGGAACCTCGTTCTAGAATCAGCGCTGCGTCCTGCTCGGCCTGATGCCCCCCCGTGAAGGCAGCATGGATGTGATCTGCGAAGCCTCTGGCACCATGTCGGGCTGTGTGACTGGCGGCTCTGGCCGCAGCCTGGGTCCTCGGTTCCAATCGAGGTCACGCACTATCAGGGGAGAGAAACACTCTCTGACGAGCGTGGGGGCGGGAGTCCACCTCTGCTAACTGCTTTTGAAACCTAATGACAAGTGGATGGCCAGTGCGGGAAATTAGTGTTAATTAACTACTAATCACGGTGATGGTGTTGTGAAGTCAGGGTGGGGAGACCTTAGTGGCCAAAGGCCTTGAAGCATCTTGTAAAAGCATCACTGAAAATAACCACTGAAACAGCATCCCCGGTGAGTCAAGGACCTAACAGGCTGCTGGGAAAGGACACAGGCCTGCTGGAGAAGCCGACTGGAACAGCTCAGGACCCTCCCCTGCCCCGTCCAGGCAGAAGCTTGCAAGGGACGAAGTGGGGGTGGGGAGTGGGCACCTTCAGGAGGCCCATGAAGGTGACACAGTAGAGATGGTGCCTTCTGATGTGGGGCTCATCTTGGAGGTTCCCGGGCCTCGATGGCCTCATCTGAGAAATGGGGATAATAATACTTCATGTCCAGGAGGAAGGGGGCCGGGCCAGCTGAGCCCTTAGGTTCTGTTCCAGGCCTGCCCACTCTCACCTGGTGTGGCTCTCAGATGCTGGTGCCCACGTTGTCTCAGTGGCCAGTTTTCCATCTGGGAGTGAACACCTCATGCAGGTGTTTGCTGCCTGGGGCCACATCTGGCCCGCCGATGTGTTTTACCTAAACGGTGCAGTTAGAATGTTAAAAAACACAACTTTGGGGGATTTATTACATATAATGAAGTAGTAAATATATATAAAAGCCTAAATGAACATTACGACCAGAATGGCTGGCCAACCAGCCAGTAGCTTTGACGTGCACTGACCCAGGCCTTGGTGCTGGGGCCCTGACAGTGCTGAATCTGGTTCACCTGCACCCCGACCCAGACAGGAGGAAGGAGGGAGCCCGATTCCTCACGAATCAGCCATTTGTTAGCTTGCTGCTGGGGCCAACCTCACGCAGTCCCTCCCCACCACCCGCCAACCTGAGGGACCCCACCCGTGCACGAATTTGTGCACTGGGCCTCTAGTGAGGTAATAACAGGAGACAGAAACACGCACAGCTCATAACTAAATAGCTTGGTGAACCGCCGCATAGTGAACAGCTAGCTGGTGAACCACCGCATAGTGAACAGCTGGTGACACCAGGCCTGCCAAGAGAGAGCACAGCAGGGCAGCCCCCCAGGGCCCCCTTGTGCCTCTCCCATCACTTGACCTTGTGTTTTTCGTTTTTAAATTCTTAGGCTGACCATGTGATTTCTTTTCTTCTGGCACTGTTTCTGAGAACACTGTGTGGGGGTTTCCACACCAATTCTGCAATTCTCCCTCACCGGCTACGTCTCCAGCCGCTCCATTCAGTTCTCACAGGAACTGCTTGCCGTTGGGACAGGCGCTCAAGTTACACGTGCAGTCCCACAAGACCGCCCCCCCCCCCTTCAGACATCAATCATAAGTCCTGGGGGCCACCTGTACTCAGTTTCCTCACCTGTGACATGGGGCTGTGAGCACATGGTCATGGCATTGCTGTGAGAATTAAAGGATTGCCTGCACAAATAAAGCTGGCACAGCACCTATCCCACAGCCACTATCCCACAAGTTAGCTATAATTGTTCTTTTTTGCCTGGTTTCATGTTGCTAGAATTGGGCTAGGAAAGGTGCTAAATCTTAGAGTGCTGTATGTGGAGGTTTTCCTAATTCATGCTGTCTTGGGAGGTCCTCCCCTTCCATCCAAGCCCCTCTGACCCCTGAGTCTCCACCCCTCCTCCCTACCTGTGACACCAGCATCGTCTCGCCAGCCAAGAGGTTGGCACGTGGAAACGGGTGATGTTCCTACCCTTCCCAGGGCTGTTTGAATTTAAATGGGCTCTTTAAAAATCCCAACAGTGCTGAAGCTGGTTTGGCTCGGTGGATAGAGCATCGGCCTGCGGACTGGAGGGTCCCAGGTTCGATTCCGGTCAAGGGCATGTACCCCGGCTACGGGCACAAACCCAGCAGGGGGTGTGCAGGAGGCAGCTGATCGATGTTTCTGACTTTCTATCCCTCTCCCTTCCTCTCTGTGAAAAGTCAATAAAATATATTTTAAAAAAAAAAATAAAATAAAAATAAAGTAAAAGTCGCAACAGCAAGGAGCAGGCTCTGGGAACTTGAGAAGTCTTTGCAGTACAGCATAAGATTAGTGATAATAATGACCGTTTATTCAATGCCTACTATGTGCTGGCCTTACTCTGACTCTAATGCATCCCCTTATTTGTCTCCTACAAAAGTAGAAGATTGGAACTTTTTCTGTAACTCCCACTTCACAGGTGAAGAAAGTGAGGCACAGAGAAGTTAAGTAACTTGCCCAGTGCCACACAGCAAGTGGCGGAGAAGAGTCACAAATCCAGGCAGCCTGACTCCAGAGCCCACTTACAGCTTCTGTTCAGCGAATGCTCACCATGGGCCAGGAGTGTTTTCAAGGTGCTGTCCACACACGATTATCTCCATTGCCTTTGCCGGAAATATGTTGGATTTTCCTGTCAGTCCTCACACCAACTCTAGGAGCCTGGTATTATTGCCTCCAATTCTAAGGTGAGGAAACTGAGGTCTGGACAGGGAATTGATTGCCTTTGTGTGCCTCTCCTGCTATTGAAATGATACCAAGAGGTCAGTTTGAACCAAAGGCTGCTTTGTCCTGACCACTGGCCTGGGCTGGTGGGGGAACTGGGAGTGGGAGAGAGAGCATCCATTGGCTTTGGAGTTGGAAGTTCCAATTCTGTCTTCGCTAGTCCTAGCTTCATGGCTCTGGGACAATTTTGGGGCCTTGGTGAGCCTGGATTTGTTTAGGGTGCAATGATGGAAGTCATGTCCACCCCAAGAGCTGCTGTGAGCCCGGAATGAGCTAAGGTGCTCAGAGCAGAGGCACGTAGTTGGTGCTCAATACGTATTTGTTTTGTGGCTCCCAAGGCCAGTCTGTTGTTCTGTCTTCTCATAACACTGCAGAGTGCTTCCCTTGGTCCACCTACCACAGTGGTCAGCAAACCACGGCTTGAGAGCCACATGCAACTCTTTGGCCCCTTGAGTGTGGCTCTTCCACAAAATACTATGTGCTGGCGAGCACATAAAGTCGGTTTTTGACTCTCAAAAGAAATTTCAATCGTTGTACTGTTGATATTTGGCTCTGTTGACTAATGAGTTTGCCTACCACTGGCCTACCAGGTGCAAACTAGCGTTCTAGTTCTTTAGGTGCCTGGGGCTGGGACCTTCCTGAAGTCAAGGACTGCATCCTATGTGTCAGATCTCCCCCTGGGTCCAGTGTCCTGTGTTCAGCCAAATACAATACATGATGTGGGTGGGTTTTTGTGTTATTTTTAATTTCCAAAGTGAAAAAGCTTTCCCATTTTTCTCCTTATAAAAGTAATAGGTGGCTCATTGTAAAATGAGAGAAGAAGTTACTGACCTTGTCTGGATACGAGGATTAAATGAGATGTTGCTGGTGAAGGGCTCACCGTGATACCTGGCCCAGAGCTTTGTAACGATCCTAACTATTCAGAAAACACAGGAAATCATTTAACAAAAGGAAAAACCACCTGCTGACCTCGTGGATGCCCTTCCAGATGTTTTCCAGGTGTGGACACAGACGACCCTACAGACGTAAGACGGGCACTTTCTAAATGGACGGTTGTGCACATGCTTTTCGCGTCCATGGAAACAGGTGGGCGTCTCCCTGTGCCGGTAAACACGGGCGTGTGTGAGCCTCTGGAAGGCTGCGTGTCACTGCTCAGGGATGTGCCGTGACTGATTTGGTCAATGCCCTGTCGCTGGGCACCTCGGGGACTCCTATTGTCACTTTGGAGTTGGGCCGGAAGGCACAGGGCAGCTGCGGACCAAGGAAACGTCTCGCCGGCCGAGGCCTCTGTCGTTACGAAACAGTGGCTTCTGTGACGTGTCGTCTTGAGTTGCGTTCCGGACAATTAGGGAGACGTCCTGCCGGGGGCCTGGGATGAGCTCAGTGCATTCCTGCCTGTGCCGGTGCTGGAAGGAGCGGTCTGGGAAGAGGGCCTTTGACTCACCTGTTCTGTGCAGTCGCCTCCCAGGTGATGTCCTCGTTGCTGGGACGTCTGTTTCAGCAGAAATGGGACCACAGGGAACCGGGACCCTGCCCTGCCCTCCTCCGAGGGGTTTCTCCCATCCAAGTACTAACCAGGCCCGACCCTGCTTAGCTTCTGAGATCAGATGAGATCGGGCGCGTTTAGGGTGGAATGGCCATAGACCTCCGAGGGGTTTCTCTACCACGTGAGAAAGCCGTCTGCAAACCAGACATCAGAGGGGAGGGGAGTAGGGCTTCACCAGGCTCACAAAGCCAGCCCGTGGGGAAGACAAAGGGTACCCCAGAGGGCCAGGACTCCCTGGCCCCGACCTCCCTGCTAGCCTGTGGTTTCTGGAACTCCCGGGGCCTTCCTGACAACAGTCCACACCTCCTGGTCTCCCCCTGTGATGGCCGGGCCCTCCCGACCTCGAGGCTGGTATGGACACAGCAGGATCCACACAGGACCCGGCTCCGGGTTCCAGACCTGTGAGCTCCAGGCCCTAGGACAGGGTCAAGAGCCTCTTCCCCTCGGCCACCCAGCTGCTCCTTCGAACCTCAGTTTCTGCATCTGGAAAGGGGGAATGGTGGCCCTTCCCTCAAATTGATGAGGCTGGGATGGAATGAGACGATGCAGGGAAGCGCTTAGGGCAGTGATGGGCAACCTTTTGAGCTTGGTGTGTCAAAATTCGCCAAAAAAAACCCCAGCATAACTTGGGTGGTGTGTCACTTCGAGAGAAAAAAAATACTTCTCTGTATGGGGCCGCGTGTCATCGAAAATGGCTACGCGTGTCAGTGCTGACACGCGTGTCATAGGTTAGCCATCACGGACTTAAGGCAATGCCTGGCATGGAGCAGGTGGCACTGCTCCAGCGGGGTGGGCGGGCAGGCAGGAGTGAGGTGCCCCGTGGGGAGCAGCGAGAAGGCTCCCAGTACCTGCTGGGTGTTGAGGTCAGGGACCCATCCCTTGGGGTGGAGAGGGACGTGTGGCTTCATGCGGCCGGCACTTTATGAAGCTTTCTGATGGCGAGAAGGATGGGCAGGAGAGGTCCTCTCTTCTGAGACAGGGCTGCGGGCGGAGGAGTGAAGTCAGGGCACCACGCCCCTCGGCCGGCACCCTTCCAAGGACTTCACGTATTGCATTTCACTTGGCTCTCACCACAGCCCTGTGGGGCAGAGAGGTAGCGTTCTTACTCTGTGCATGGGGAAACTGAGGCTCACACCTCCAGGAAGAGCATCGTAGGGCACAAGAGAGAGCCTGCCTCCTCAGGGCTGGACTTCCGGCGGCGCTGGAAGAGACTGAGAGGCCTGGGAGCAGGCGGCAGGGCCTGGCTTCTCCTTGCCAAGGGCGCCGAGGGTCAAAGAGAGCGTCCTTCCCTCCCTTGGGGAGCCCCGCCCCATGCGAGGAGGGAGACAGTGAGTTGGCAGAAATGCTGCAAAGAATGAGTCCATAGCGGGCAAGACCAGGAGGCCCCGACTCTGGTCTGGGGATTGCAGAGTGGCTTCTAGGGGGGAAGTGCTCCCTTCACATCCTCCAGGAAGCTTGAAATCCAAAGAACCAACTGTACCCAGAATTAACAATGACATGGACAGTCAGAGCTCCAGACACTGCTGAAGGGGTTGCAAATGTGTATGGCCAACTGGGAAAACTAGCCGTATCTACTAATTCTAAACACACACATCCCCCAGGACAGTGGTCGGCAAACTCATTAATCGACAGAGCCAAATATCAACGGTACAACGACTGAAATTCCTTTTGAGAGCCACATTTTTTCCAACTTAAATGTCTTCTAACGCCACTTCTTCAACATAGACTCGCCCAGGCCGTGGTATTTTGTGGAAGAGCCACACTCAAGGGGCCAAAGAGCCGCTTGTGTCTCGCAAGCCACAGTTTGCCGACCACGGCCCTAGGACCTGGCAGCTATATCCCTAGATTTGTGCTCAAGAGGAGCAAGCACTTATGGTCACCAGCAGATATACAGGAGAAGGTTCATGGAGGCTTAAGCCCAAACCAGAGGCGGCTCCTGCGTCCGCCCGCAGGAGATGGAATGAACAAACTGTGATAACTTTTTACCGTGTGATGCCACACAGCAAAGCAGAAGAGCACAATGCTGCTACGCACAGCGGCACGGTGCCTCTCCCACAGGTCAGATGGGCACAGGAAGCTGAAAGCACACCGTATGAGTCCACCGACGGGAGGCTGGAGGGGAGCCCGTGTGAGAAGCGCCAGAACCTGCTTGCCCGTGGGAGGCGCCAGTGAGGGGGCCACGGGGAGCCTTCCAGCGTGTGGGCAGTGGTCGGGGGGTGAGTACACCAGGGTGTGCACATGTGGAAATTTGTTGAGCCATACATGTGTAATACTGATGCCCTTTACTGAACGTAACTCATTACAAAGTCAAAACAAGACAACAAATGAAAAAGGAGAGGTGGACCAAAGCTGAGATCTGAAGGTTAAGTACAAATGGGCCAGCGAGAAGAGAAGCAGGGCTCCTGGAGGGGAAGCCAGCATGTGCAAAGGCCCTGGGGCAGGAGTGCCTGGCGCTGCTTCCAGGCTCACTTAATGATGCTCTTGCCTCTCGCTTCTCTATGCCTCTTTCCACTCCTGGAGGGCTTCTGCTGTGGAAGGAGTGGACAGAAATGATGCCAACGGCTCACTCCTCCGGTCTGTGTCTGAATGTCCCTCCTCTGAGTTGCTGAGAAGGAGCTGCAGTCAGCAAGGGAGGGACTTGGAGTTCAGAGTTGGGTTCGGAGCTCCATGGGGCTGTGGGTAGGTCACTCACTCGCTGAGCCTCCCTTTCCTCACCTGGAGAAGGGCCTTTATCATGTGGAGTTTTAGGGACAGAGTCCTGGTAAAAGAGGTGTTCAGCAGATGCTTGTCATACAGGAATTGGGGAATAAGGCCTGAAGGCAAGACCCCCAAACTTGTGGCTCCCCCTAGGGCCGTGGTCGGCAAACTGCAGCTCAGCAAGCCACATGCAGCTCTTTGGCCCACAAAATACCACGGCCTGGACGAGTCTATGTTGAAGAAGTGGCATTAGAAGAAGTTTGAGTTTTAAAAAATGTGGCTCTCAAAAGAAATTTAAATCGTTGTACTGTTGATATTTGGCTCTGTTGACTAATGAGTTTGCCGACCACTGCCCTAGGGTAATCCAGCATGGCCCTGATTCGGCCTTTGGAATTCCTGGCCTTGATTCCCCGTCATGTGGAGCTCAAATCACCACCTAGATCGGCGCCTGGCACATCCTGGAGGTTCGGGGAATGTTAGCTCATGATAGCCATCTCCGAATACATGCCAGGCACTGCTCTCAGCTTTTTACACACGTGGACTTGTTTAACCTCACAGTACATACTACCTGCCATGTAACAGAGGGGGAAACTGAGGCACGGGACAGTTAAGGCACCTGCCCACAGCCACACAGGTCATGAATGGAGCTTAGCTCTGGCTCCCCTCCTCGTACCCATATGGCCATGTAGCCAGATTATACAGTGCTGCCCACCTGGCCTTCCCAAGACAGGTTCCCAGGAGCCTGGAGAAGGTTCTGGAAGCAACCAGTGCTCCCCCAAGGCTGTTGTTGACCAAGAGCAACTCTGTCAGGTAGCCAGTGGGACACGTTGGCGCCCTGATGCCGGTGAAACCTACGCCCTTTTCGAGGAAGGCAAACCCGCCCAGCGTAATTGTCGAGCCAGCAGGCAGCTTAAGTCGCTTGTAAGCCCGGAGGTGGAAAGCCAGGAGGGATGAGGCCCAGCAACGTGCCGCCAACGCCGAGGCGAGCCCCAGTCGCCCTTTTGGCCAGCTTTGGTGTTTTTCTTGGCGGCTGCTGTCATCATTACTGTTTTGAGGGAGGAGAGATGGGACACCTCAAGAGTCTGCTGTTTTGCTTAAAGGATTAATTTTCACCTGTAGCATCATGTGGGATTTGCAGCCGCTCCCTTTCCTCTGCGCCATCATGTTTTACTGCTCTCTTTCATTTCTCCGTGAAGAAACCTGGTGAGAATGTTCTAGAAACTGCAGCCTGCGGGTGAGGTTGGGGGACACAGTGGAGAGAGCAGTTTATTCTCCCCGACTGAACTTAGATGCCAGAGAGGACCACTGGGTGTGGGACCAGTGGAGATGCTTCCCACCCCCACCCCTGCCTCTTAATATATTTATGGATATTTAATAAAATATTTGGAAGCAAAAAAGTCCAAAAAAATTATGGTGTGAATAACTAATATTTATTGAGCGTTTACTACTTGCTGATTTTACATGTATTAACTCATTTGACCCTTACAACCACGCTATGAAGTGGATATTCCTATTAGTCTTATTTCCAAGGCGGGAACTGGAGTGTAGAAAAGTGAATCAGGTAATGAAGAATTCAAACTATCAAAATTTAAAAAGAGGAATCAATCAAAAGGAGTGACCTACTGATGCCAGACATGGATTAACCTCAAAAACATTATGCTCAGTGAAAGAATCAAGACATAAGAGAGCACATTATTGTATGACGCCATTTATATGAAATGTCCAGAGAAGGCAGGGTGGGAAACAGGGAGTAACAGTAAATGGGCATGAGAGACCTTGTTGGGAGAAACGAAAGATTCTAAAACTATTTTAGAGTCATAGTTGCATAACTGGTAAATTTACTAATGACCATTGAAATGGGTGAGTTGGATGATGTGTAAAACATTCCTCAAAGAGTTGAGAGACAAAGAAATGTAATTAAAATATGAAAGTCTAACACTTATTGAGCACCTAGTATGCGTTTTACAGGATTATTTTCCACCCTAACAGCTCATCCATTTGTTTACCTGAACTCATCTTTGTTGAGAAGCTATTATGTGCCAGGCACCATGCCAGGACACAGGAGTTCAGCGATGAACTAGACTTGGTTCTGGTTCAAGGTCCCTGCCTGATGGAGGTCATGGTGTAGTGATGGCATAGTCCAGGGGCTGCATCCCAATCCAGACCTGGTGGGTGCTGGGAGGGCAGAGAAGGTTTTGTGCATGATGCTGAGACCTGAAGGAGGATGGTAGTTACCAGGTGAAATGGTGAGAGAGTAAGGTGGGAAGAATGAAAGTTGTTTGATCATTCATCATCCATCCATCCATCCATCCATCCATCCATCCATTCATCCTTCCTTCCTTCATTCACTCAGTAACTGTTTACTGAGAGCCTGCTATGTACCCAGCAACTTGATGAGCCTGGCAAGGTATCTGTGACTGGGACAGAGGGTATAAGAAGGGCCTTTTGGGTGAAGTTATGCCCATTTCACTGATGAGGAAATGGAGGCTCAGAGATGAGAAGTAACTTGCCCCGTCACACAGCTGGGACAGAGATACAAACCTTGGGCCAACTTTGCCTCAAAATCCCATCTCTGAAAATAGTCTCTCGTCTTGCTTCCAGGAAGAGTGTCTGATACACCGCTGTGGTTTTGAGGACCAAGGGGAGCTGCCCCCCTAAGGGAGTGGAGGCTGGCATCCCCCCTGTCTGCTGGAGACCCCCAGTCCTCATGAGGACCCATCTACAGTCTCTTTGGATTTCGGATGGGGGACATGAAGGTGTCCAGGGATGAGGGGAAGGGACCATTGACTTTACTGTCCTGAGTATTGGATAGGGAACAGAACCAGAATTGTAGACCAAGTTTTGGCACTAATTATTTGGGCAGCCTGGGGCTAATCCATAGCCCGCTCTGGGCCTCAATTCTCCTGTCTCTATAATGGGAACATTGGGTTTGCTGCACTCTGACTCTGTCTGGGCTCACATTAGTGACCAGGACTTTTAGCCTCAGAGGTCCCCAGAGCTATGTGGTGAGAATAGGATGACCAGCTGGTCCTGGTTTGCCCGGGACCTTCTGGGTTTGAGCAATAAAGGTCCAATGTCAAGGGAAACCCCTGGGTCTTGGGAAGCTGGAGACAGTTGGTCACCATAGCTGGAGGGCATAAGGTTAACCTCCCGTTCATGTTATCCACGAAGGTCAAGAATCACAGCCTCTCATTTTTGCACCTATGAGCCCACAGAACTGTTTTCCAGCCATTTGTTTGTACATATCATGTTCTTACAATTCAGGTGGAAGTCCCTTCCAGCCTGGGTTCAACATCCTCCGTTTCCTTCAGATCTCCTGCTTCTGCTCAGCCATCTCTTTCAGGTCGGATGTCCCTCCCTGAACCCCTTCCCACGTCTCAGGACGGTCCTTTGGGCTGTCTGTCTCCATTGGCTCTCCTGGAGCTCCTTAAGTTCTTGCTTTGCTCACAATTGATTCCCCAGCATCGGGGCTGGGCCTGTGCTCAATAAAGGATTATGGCATTTCTGAGTCTCTTCAGTGCCCAGGACAGGGCTGGGTATTCACTGTCCCCCCCACCTTCCCACCCCAGGGTTTCACACCCCAACCCCGGGACACTTCCGTTAGCAGAACAGATTCTTCGTAGAAAAGGCTGCAGGGAACCACTCCCCAGGTATGGCTTCTGAACCCCTCTGTCCTGCAGGCCCCATTGGGAATCCTGTGTAGACTCTGGACACCTGCTCAGGATAACTTTTTTATTTTTATTTGTTTTGTTTTCTGTTTTAGTACCAATTTGGTGGGTTGTCTTATGTGGGGGAAATGTAGTTTGGAGTCAAACAAAATAAATATCTCAAGCTCACTTCTTACTTCCAGTGTGCTCTTGGGCAATTGACTTAACCTCTTTTTTTTTTTTTTTTTTTCAAACTTGAACTGGGAACAATGACATCCATCTCACAATGCTGTTATGAAATAATATGGGAAAAATGCGTAGAAAATACCTGTCGCATTATGAGACGTTCATTGAATGGGAGGCCACATCAGAAAGATTTGTGAATGTTTTTGTACCTCAGCTCATTTAAAGAGTCTTCTAGTTGAAGTGAAATTATACAGTTTTTTAAATTTTATTTTAAAAATGTATTTAAAGTATTACAAATAGTAGTAGATATGTCTCCTTTTTTTCCCCCATTGACCTTCCCCTGGCCTCCTCTATCCCTTGGCACATGCCCTCACAGATCCTCCCCCCCCCCCCGTGTCTTGTGTTCATTGGTTATGCTATATACATGCTTACAAGTCCTAGGATAACTTTTTTAAAAATAATTTTTTCATTGATTTCAGAGAGGAAATCATTGATATAAGTATCAATGATGAGAGAGAATCTCTCATCTTGCCCTCTACTGGGGATTGAGCCCACAACCCGGGCACATGCCCTTAATGGGAATCAAACCTGGGACCCTTCAGTTTGCAGGCCGTAGCTCTATCCACTGAGCCAAACTAGCTAGGGCCTCTGAATAATTTTTAAAAAGTGCCTTCAGATTAAAAATGAAAACAATGTTTACTAAAATACAGTTATAAAGTATTTAAAAACTTTGGGGATATAATAACACGTGCTTCTTTATTAATCCATTAAGTAAGATTTAGTGGTGAGCCTGATATGACCTTAATTGCAAAGTTGTGGTAGCTTAAACTCTATTTTGAGATATCTACAGTAACTAAAGTGTGGTGTGAAAATAACTGAGATTTTTGTTAGTGGCAAAATCACAGGGATTTATTTATTTATTTATTTTTTTACTGGCTTGCATTCATGACCAAAGGAAATGCTAAGTTATCATTTAGAGATTGGAAAAAAAAAAAAAAGGAGATATAAACTCTTGTCCATCCCAATGTCACAAACCCTTCAGAATTCTATCCTCAGCTCCCTAGGGGATGTCTACAAACTCCTGCTTTAAGCCAAAGGGGTTTTGACTCTTTAGGTTAAGCAAACAAGAAAAGCCCCCAGAGACAGGGAACACAGGGTAGAGAGCAGTGGCCGCCCTGGGCTGGGATAAACAGAAAGGTTTCTCGCCAGGGCAGGTTCTGGCTGTGCTGCATGGCTGACCCTATTTTGGCAGGAAACAAGAAGCTAGAGGGGAGGGGAGGAAGCATGTGGAGGGTTTGCTCTTCTGAGTGAATCCAAAACAGCAAACATCGCAGCCTCAACCTCACCCCAGAGCAAGCCTTTGCGTCACCTTTGTGTCTCTGTTTTTGCTGAGAACACCACGCCATTGTTACTGTAAAGCAGGGTACCTGCCCTCAAGCTTATACGCAATGGGACAAAACAAACACAGCATTTAATAACAAGACAAA
The DNA here is from genome assembly GCA_027563665.1 of Antrozous pallidus. Classification (NCBI taxonomy): domain Eukaryota; kingdom Metazoa; phylum Chordata; class Mammalia; order Chiroptera; family Vespertilionidae; genus Antrozous; species Antrozous pallidus. The sequence goes on from CM050508.1 coordinate 201,869,816, forward strand.
TATTAAATTTCAATTTAAAAACGTGTCCAGTAGCATCTGGAACATGCCACATGTCTTGCTCAGTGCACGCAGCGCAACCCACAGGCATTCAAAGGTGCGAGTCACCTCGTCTCCGAGGTTTGTGCTGAGGATCAGACGGGAAAGGACAAGAGGCCGGTGGAGTGGGAAGGACGGAGTATTCGCTTTGGGACTGCTTGCTGCTGCTGTGGTCTCAGTGACCTCGGTAAAATGGGGGCAATAACTAAGTATGGCGCCTGACATACTAAACACTCAATAATGAGAGCTATTATTACCATTAAAAAATGATAGATGTTTGCAAATTCATTCTAGCGAACACCAGATTGGAGAACTTGATCTTCAGGGTGGTAGATCTAAAAACAGATTTGAATGAATGAAAGAATGAATGAATGAACGCGTCCTCCGGTTGGCTCCGCCCTCCAGATGGGTTCCTCCGCCACGATGCCCCCTAAGTGGCTCAATGAAATGGACTTCCTGCTCTGGGGTCAGCTACATGTCAGCGTGTGTGCGCGGTGGTGTGGAGGTGGTCATTCCGGGCGGAGCAACAGCAGCCCAGGCTGAGCAAGCGGGTGTCATATTCCGGAATGCTCTTCACTGGGACTACTCTCCCCCTCCCCCGTATCCCCTTAATCGGCGTGGCACCTCTGTGGGCCGGGGGACTAGAGGGCTCTGCAGTGCCCAGGCGGAACCTGGAGGCAAGGGGTGGAGGAGCCTGCCTGGGTCCCCCGCGTGAGGAACGTGCAGGCACAAGAGAGGAAGGTCGATCTAGGCTGCCCAGGCTGAAGTGGAGGTGGGGTGCAGAATCACCTTTGGATGCTATAGTTCCCTAGCCCTTCCAGGCCGAGGTCTTCCGTACCCCGTGAGAATTTGGGTCCTGGAATTGGGGTGGGAGAGAAGGGGAGTCTCCTTGGCGGAGGACGTGAGGGAGAGAGCTACCTAAAGCGGGAAACGAGCACTGCCGAAGCTGCTTGTCCCTTTAAGAGGCCGGGCTAGCTCTGCGGCGGCTCCAGCTAACCGCAAGCCTGATGCAGCTCGGCGGTCCGTGTCTCCTCGCAAAGAATCCGAGCCGCGCGTGGCAGCAGGACCCAGCCGGAGAGGCGTGGTCAGTCGACCTGGGCGGGGCAAGAGATGCAGACAGCCGGTCATTGGCACCGAGGTAGGGGCGGAGCCGTGTAGTGGTCGGGGCCGAGTGTGTGAGCGTGGTCCGGCGTTGCGGGTCTCGAGGCCCCGCCTCCGACAGGAGAAGCGCCGCAGGAGGCGGGTGGGCGGGGCAATGGAGGGGCGGGGCCTGTGTCTGCAGTGGGCGGGGCCCGCCGCAGAGAGAGGGGCAGTGCCGGCTAAGAGTCCTCTGCGCGCTGCTGCCGCGGCGACTCCACATCGTCTGTGACAGCTCCCGCGCCGGTATCCGCAACCCTCGCTACATCGCGCAGCCGCCGCGGCCTCCATCGCAGTCGGAATCCTGTTCCTTGCCTCCGCGCCCACATCCGGGGGCGGTCCGACTCTCTGTCGCTGCAGAGGCCGCATCTGGAGCTCATCTGGAACTGCCCGCCCGGCCGGCCGCGCTGGAGCCCGCGCCCAATCTGGCCCGGCCGCGCCGGGAGCCTTGCCCGGAGCTGGAGCCTCCCCTGGACCCGCGGGCCCGGGGCCCTGAGCTGCGCAGCCGGCGCATGGTGAACTCGTTGCTGTTCGGAGAGATGGCTTTGGCCTTCGGCTGTCCGCCGGGCGGCGGCGGCGGGAGCTGCCCTGGCGGCGGGGGCGGCGGCGGGGCCGGGCCAGGGCCATCGCCGGTGACGGCGGCGCTGCGGGATGACCTGGGCTCTAACATCCACCTCTTGAAGGGGCTCAACGTGCGCTTCCGCTGCTTCCTAGCCAAGGTGCACGAGCTGGAGAGGCGCAACCGGCTGCTGGAAAAGCAGCTGGAGCAGCAGCAGAGCGAACGCGAGCGGCGGCTGCGCTACAAGACATTCACTCGCGATCAGGCCGTTCAGACCGGGCCGGATCTGCTACGGCCACCCGCTCCCGGCAGTGGCAGCAGCGTGGCTGCCGGCACCAACGCCAACGCCGTGGCCCTGGGCGGTCTGCCCCCCGGCGGCGGCTCTCACCCGCAGCTCTATGGCCGCTTGCCTGGGACCATCTGGAGCTACACGCAGGTGCGGCGCACGGGCGGCGGCGGCGTGGAGACGGTGCAGGGCCCCGGCGTGTCGTGGGTGCACCCCGACGGCGTGGGTGTGCAGATCGACACCATCACGCCCGAGATCCGTGCGCTCTACAACGTGCTGGCCAAGGTGAAGCGCGAGCGCGACGAGTACAAGAGGAGGTGAGTGCGGCCTCGCTGCTCCCCGCCGCTCCCCGGTGGCCAAGGAATGTGTGCGTTTGGGAGGGGCCGGGGCAGCCAGCTGGTCCTAGCAGGTGGGCTGCAAACTGTTTGCAGAGGTCCCTACGTGCACTTGGAAAACTCAGTTATCTGGTTCCGGGAATGGGGGACGGTGCTGACCACAGCAAGGGGCAGGCACCTCCGAACCTTTGTTGGACCTGGCACATGGTTTTGTAGGTGACAAAATAGCCATCGGTGTTTCAAGTAGTCTCATTTCATTCTCATAGGGACACGGAGTGCAGAGCGTTCTTATCACCATTTTATAGATGAGGACACTAAGGCACTGAGATGCAAATGACTTGCCTAAGGGGACTTGTCTAGTAAGTGGTGACCCCAGGATTTGAACTGGTGATTTTAAGTACTCCTGTCCAGCCTGTCTACCAGCCTAGGTACTTTCCCAAGAATATGGAGAGGAGTTGCCCACCTTTCCCGGTTGAAAAGAAAAAACTCTTAAGTAAGCCACTGACCTTTTGTTCCTTGAACTAAATGAGATTGTGTATTTGATAACTGATGCAGCTCTATCTACCCCCACTGGGGCTAGGGTCTGCCTTCTTGCTCCAGCTCTGTAGGATCCAGTTAGCTGGGCTGGGTGACCAGACCAACATTAGGTAGGCCACCAGCTTTTAAAAACACCTCCCTTCACTCCTCTCCCCTGCCTTCTATTGTCATGGTTTATTGGGCCCCAACAAACCCAGCCCTGAAGGCCCACAGAAGGAGGTAACCTTGGACTAGAAGACTGGACATTAACTGGACCAAGACCACCCTCTCTAAGTAGGGTGCCAGGCAGACTACCTAAAGGACTGGCCAGCACATTTCCACCCAGCCCAGGTCCCCTGGGAAACTAACATTGTTTCCTGCCTACAGCCTGGCAGATAGAGCTGTGGGCTCCACTTTCAGAGGAGAGGAGAGGGGTCTGCCTGTCTGTAGATCTCAGGTCTGGGTGGGGGTGTCTCAATCTGAATTGAGACCTTGGCTCTAAACTCCTGGATTTGGAGGATGTACTGAGAGGACCTTTCCTTCCACTCCTTGAGTCTTCGAGTCACATGAGCACAGAGGTTTGCCAGGGAGCTGGACCTGGGTCTCCCTGCTTGTCCTCCACTGGGAAGACTTCAAACATCAGCTCCATCACCTGAAGTCATTGAACCACTCGGAGGGCTGCTTGCTCATCAGAGAAATGGAACCATGAAATTCACTCACGGTTGCATGAGCGGGGAGTAGGGTGGTGATGCTTTTTGGAAGGTATAAAATAACCAAGTTGATGTCATAAAAGATGGCAGTCTCTCTGTCAAGCTCGCAGGACACAGGTGCCTGGAGTCTCAGGGCTCTCTCACGCAGGGCCTGGCTTTCTGGGGATAAGTCTTAACCCCACTGTACACAAGCTACTGTGTTGGGCTGGTTGTCTCTCGTGAGAGCTTGAGAATGGCCTGGTGCCTCGCTGTGGGGAGGCCACCTCTCGACTCCTTGTGGGCAGCTTCGTGGGGGTGGGTGGGGTAGGCAAACAGGCACTTGGTCTTGATGATGAAATGCGGAGGGATGGGCCCTTCTGTCTGCCGCTGTTGAGTGTGTTGTCATGCCCCAGGCTTGTGTTGTGCGTTTTTTTTTATTGTGTGTGTGCTTCTTGGAGTTGGCTACTAAGGAGATGGAAAAACCATGCCCAATCTTAAAGGGAGGGAGGTTGGCATTGAGCAATGCTCTGTTTAAGTTGCACTCGGGGTGTGGGGTGTGATGTCAGCCTCTGGCGCTGGCCTGGAATGAGATGGGTGCTGCAGAGACAGGTGGAGTGAAGTGTCTCTCTTCCCGCCCTCTGGGATGTGTGTGCACCTTCTCTTCCTCCTCCTCCCTCTCCCCATCTACCTCCTTCTCTTCCTTCCTCCTCCTTCCCTTCCTCCCCCTTTTCCTCCTCCTCTTCCTCTTCTTTCTTTTTTTCTGAAGTTGACTCAGGGCTCAAGTTGGATTTTTCCAAAGCAAGTATACTTCCGTACTTGGGCCTCAGTTTCCCTAACTGTAAGCCCCAGGCTTCCTCAGAGATACTCTAGGGATTCCTTGAATATTAAGTAAAAATTGATATCTAAAGAATATTAAGATGTTAAAGTGTCCTAACAATGTGCTCACTCCCTTTTAAGTTCTTAATGTTAACTCATTGAAGTTCACTTCCTCACTAACTTGTTAGTAGTCGGGCTCAAGTGAAAGTTTCCCTTCTGCCATCTCTGTCTGCAGAGTATTTTGAGATTACAAAGCAAACTGCTAAAAACTATTGCCATTTGTAGCCACTAATCTGTGTATCGGGATTTTCTTGACACGCTGCAGCCAAAACTGGAGATAAAATTAGATGGAATGTGGAACTGTCATCCATGATCCCAATTCTAAATATTAACAGATCAAAACAGCCCTAGCAACCTCAGAGATTGAATTCAGAATCGGGAGCTGTTATGTGTTGGAACCTGCACAACACATGTACACAAGTAACACTCTGCTTTTACTTGTTTCTACGTTCAAGTCGCTCCGAAGAGTTTTCTTTTGCGAGGATGTGATCAACTTTTTAAAAACCACTGGGTTAGATGATCTCAAAGGGTCTCCCCAGCCTTGCCAATATGTAAATCAGAGTTTGTGCTCCCAGCCCACTTCTGATGTCCTGTCTGTAAGAGAAGTCCGAGTCCGAGGTGTGAGACCGAGGTGTTTGCCGGGGCTGCCGGCCACTGGAGGCTTGGGGCCTTTCAGGGTGTCTACCATGGAGCCCCACGCTGCGAGCAGGGGAAGGAGTCTGTGCCAGGAGAGGTGCCAGGGCTCCTCTGACCCAGCTGGAGGGACTCACAGCCCCGGGGTCCCCACTTGCTTCCCAAAGGGCCCATTGGATGTGGAGCTCAGTGTCCTGAGTTCCACCCCCGTGACTTGTGGCCACCACCAGCACCTGTCTTATTTTTTATGTAAGATATTTTTAACAGCTTTATTGAGGTATAATGTCCAGGTCATAAAATCCTCCCATATTAAGCATAACATTCAATGATTTTTAGTAAGTCCACAGAGTTGTGCAACCATCACCACAATCCAGTTTTAGGACGCTTGCATCACCCCAAGTAGGTCCTCTTGCCCATCTGCAGTTAATCTCCAGCCCCAGCCCAGGCTACCACCGACCTGCTTTCTGTTTCTCTAGATTTGCCTTTTCTGGACATTTCATGTGAGTGGAATCATGCAAGATACAGTCCTTTGTGCCTGGTTTCTTTCACTTAGGTAATGTTTTTGAGGTCCGTCTGTGTGGTGGCATGTATCAGTAGGACGTTCCTTTATGTTGCTGAATAATATTCCCCTGGGTGGATAGATCACATTGGGTTTATCCACTCACCTGGGTAGCCAATAACATGTAAATGGAGAAAGTCACCTGTTTGCCACCTCACATCAATCAGCACATGTGCCATCAGTGGAAACACCCGCCGAAACAAGAGCCCCTGGCCTCAGGTCCCCTGGCCCCGGCCCTGCTGGCGATTGCCTTGGCTTTGCCTCGGCCCAGTCAGCTCTGAGCTCTTCACTGGGTGGGTGGGTGGGGAATGTGGTTGCAGGAACTGTAGTTCCGACAGACAAGGTTGTCAAGCGTTGATGTGGAAACCAAAACAAACATCTCTTCTCTGCCACCACCCAGTGCCACCAAAGTATCCTGTTCTGAGTGTGCAAGCCGGGGGCTTTTCCCAGGGAGATTCCTCCGGAGTCCCTCGGCTCTTTAAACAGGGGAGAGTTGTCTGGACGGCCGTCCAAGAGGCCCAGGCTCCGGGGCTGGCTCTGCCACCAAGTGCTGTGTGATGGGCTACTTGCTGCTCTCTCTGAGCCTTAGGTCCTGCACCCCTACACAAGAGGGGTTCATTTAGGGGATCCCTCTCAGCTCTCTCTACACTTCAGGTCTGTGACTTGAAGGGGTCTGGCTGCTCTTTCTGCCTCCCAGGACGATAGATGGGGCCACTCCGTCTTCTGACCGGGCCCAGGGTGGTGTGGAACCCTGTGGTTTTGCTCCCTCGCCCTGCAGGTTGCCAAGTGTCTGTGCCCCTGACTCAAGTCAACACGAAAGGCTTGGTTCTTCCCTGGCACTTGGGCGGATTGGAACCTCATTTGAGAGCCAGGGAGGACCACAGCCATTTAGTCTGGGGGGTTTCAAGTAGGTCCTTTGGAGCCTGGGGTCCAGAGCAGGGTGCCTTGAGGTGATTGTGGGACAGTGGGAGGCTGAGCATCTGGGGTTCAGCATGGCAGCCACAGCACCTCCATTTCCATGACTCTCAGATCAGTATGCTGAGGAAGATTCATTTGGAAATCAGGGTCTTGCTGTTAAGGAAATAAGAAAAGAAAGAAAGGAGTCACTGATTCAGCTGAGATGGGGAAACTGAGGCATGGGGGGCTGATCCACCGCTCCAAGGTGATGCCATCATCCGCCTGAGGTCGGGGCTTGGCAGCGTTTTTGTCTCCTTTTTGTGTGTCTGTCTTTAAGCATTTTTTAAAAAGCCACTTTCAAGGATGGGAGGGACTTTTGTCACAGCTATTTCTGATCGGGAGCCGGAAGGGGCTGGGCCGTCGGCCGGAATGGAGGGCTCCCAAAAGGGGTGGTGGGTGAGCCAGCTGGAGCATCACCTGCCTTCCCCCCACAGCCTGCGAGACCCTTGAGCAGGTGGCATTGGCCCCTGAATGTCCTAAAGTCAGAAAACTGCCCCTGAAGGCCGGTCAGAGGGCTTTGTTTGCTGTACGTCCCTGGGACACGTTGGTCATTTCTGAAGCTGCCACTGACAGGGATCCCTTGTTTCTGATTTTCCTGGGGGGCGGCTGGGACATGGGAGGAGTGTCTGAGCCTGGGCTCTGACACCCTGTGACTCGGGGCAATTGCTCGGCTTCTCTGAGCTGCCAGGCACCGCTTTCGGTGAAAGGGGGAGAACAATCGCTCTCTCAGAGATTGGGAAGGCATAATGAGCTCACCTGTTAAGACACCTGGTTCTTGGGGGGCCCCCAGCACCAGCCCACCCGCTTCCCTGCGCAGTGCCTGTCCTCTTCATTTATAGGGGTTTCTCAGAATCGGGCTGGACTGCCCGGCACATCCATTTCAGGACATGTTGCCTCTCTGTCCCGTGGAAGGCGCCGCGATGGTGTTGGGGGTGGGGGGGAGGGGGGCTCCTTCTTTGTCCAGCATCTAAGTAGAGTGTTCTTCCTACTCTTAGCAGTTGATTTGTGCCTCCGGAAATCCACGCTTCCCCCCCTCCCCCACCCTGTTTCCCAACCTCGTTTAAAAGAAGCACACAGCCCCCCTCCATCTAGCTCCTCAGTATTCCAAAGTCTTCTGGCCGAGTTGGCACTCTCTCTGGGACAGATTTGGGAGGGGTTTTCAGAGCCTCACGAGAGGGATGGGAATGAGGTCCCAGAAAAGAAAAAGAAGCAGAAGCTGGGAGACAGCTGAGGCTGAAGATTCCTCCTCCCAGGAATGCGAGGCGGGGCCTTGGTCACCGGATGCGAGGTCCCCCAGCGAGGTCCCCCAGCGTTGTTTCTCTCTCTCTCTCTCTCTCTCTCTCTCTCTCTCTCTCTCTCTCTCTCTCCCTCTCTCTCTCTCTCTCCCTCCCTCCCTCCCTCCCTCCCTCCCTCTCTCTCTCTCTCTCTCTCTCTCTCCCTCCCTCCCTCCCTCCCCCTCCCTCTTTCCCTCTCTCTCTCTCTCTCTCTCTCTCTCTCTCTCTCTCTCTCTCTCTCCAGGCCTGTGGCCTGCATCCCCACACGTGTCAGTGTTTGAAGGACACAGAAGGGTAGACGCAGAATTTGAACACGCCCTCTGCTGCAAGGCGAGGGGTTGGCTTCTAGAGGAATTGATTGACACCATGCCACGTGTCAGTGATGCTTTGCATTTGGAGGCCTGGCTTTTGATCCTATTGCCGAGATGTATTCTGGCTGGTGTTCTGTTTATTCCCACGTCACGGATGGCTGAAGGCCTGGGACAGGAAGGGGCAGCCCTTTTGTCCCCTGTGTTGGGATTAGGATGTATTGCTCTTCCCTGACTTTCTTCTATCGGGCGTTTCTGCGCACCCACTGCCTCCCCCATCACAGCACTCTGCACCCTGAATCGTAATGGCCTGGGATGTGTCTGCAAGCTCTGAGGGGCCGGGCCGACTCTGGGTCTGTCTTCACCTTGTTTGTGGTCGCAGAGCCCAGCCAGGGCCTGGCCGGAGTCCCCCTGAGTGAGCACTTATGCAGCAAGGGGAGCTTTGGGCCTGGCCGCTGGGTGCTGGTGGCCCCAGTGGGGATGGAAGGCGCAGATGCATGGATGACCAGCACAGACTCTACAGCCGGTGGAGGGAGGGGTTTGGGCCTGGAGTCAGGAGACCCACGCTCCTGTCTCAACACATGGCTTCAACAAGTTTGAGTGAACATCCGTTGCCTGGTGCCAAATGTGGGGTACTGGGCACGGGAGCTAAAAGCTGAGCTTGCTTGGGCAAGTCACTTTGCCTCTCTGAGCCCTATGTCCTTCTCTGGAAAAAGAGGATGCTGAGCTCTGTGTCCCAAGGCTGAGGGGGAAGTAAATGGGTTCATAGAGCCTCAGCCCTTTGTGAATGGTGAAGGTCAAGACCGTTCTATGGCGAGATTCACAAGTAGAAGGGTGGGTGCCCTAAGGGGTGAGTGGTGCCAACTTTGTGAGATGGGCAGAAGCTGGGAGGAGGGTGGTCCGTGCCCTTGCTGGCAGCATCTGAGGGCTGTGCAGCCTCTGGGGGTTGTGTAGCCTCTGTGCATTGCTGGCTGCGAGATACTTAGAAAATTCCGGGCCAGGTGGGAGGCTGGTGAAGATTTCTGATGGTGCTGCTTGCCTGCTAAGGCAGTGCCCTCCCACCCTTACTGGGCACTGGGTGCTTGGTTTCTTGGGCAGGATGTGGTTTCTTACTCTAGTTCCTGGTACAAGAGAGGGTAGTTGTCACCCATTGGTAAATCTGATAAATGACTCAGGTTCCCTCGAGGGGCTGTGGGCTGGCTGAGCCCCCTGGGTAGTGGCACGGGGCAGCCAGAGCCCTGGGGAGTCCAGGCTTGTCCTGTTGTCCACCTGGGAGTGGAGAAGAGAAGGTGGGAAGGTAGGCATAGCCAGTCTCCTGTGGAGGATCTTCTCCCTGTAGCTTTATTCTGTACAGGCCGTTTAATCTCTTACATCTCAGTTTGTCGCTCTGTAAAATGGGGATAAGGTTTCTTATGAATTCCGCTTCCTCGGGTGGATGAAAAAAATTAATCGAAATAATGGAGTGTGAAAGCATTTGGAAAAAAAGGTTTAAAAACAAATCATCATAATTTAATAGCCACCATCAATTGAGCATCTACTGCGCGCTAAGCTCTGCGATGGCTTCTTTAAATGAGATTTAATGATCACAGCAACCCCCAGAGGTGGGAATTGTGCCCATTTCATAGATGACAGGTTCGGAGAGGTGAAGAAATCTAGCCCAGTTCTTGCCTCGAGTTCAGGCTGGGCCTCCAGACCCCACGTTCGGCACTCCGGAGGATACACAGGCTGGTCTTGTCACAAGCCAACTGAGGCAGGACTCCCCGAGGCCTGTCACAATACTGCCGTGGCTGGAGGCTGGCAGAGCAGGAGGTGGCTGCTGCGCTGGGAAGACTTCCTGCTGTCACTTTACAGAAGCTCTTTCTTGGGAAGCCAACAAGTCACAGGCAATGGCATGCCGATGAGCCTCGGGGGCCCCCGTCCTGGGCCGTCCAAGACCCTCTCTCTGGGTAGGCAATTCCTGGTCTCAGCCAAAGAGGTTAGCACAGCTCCTGGCAGGCCCGGCAGGAGAAGGGATGGGGAGCAGGGAACACGTATGTATTATTACCTGTCTGGCACTTTCCATGTCATCTGATTCAAACGGGTGGCAATTCTGCAGGCTAGAAACCGAGGCTCAGAGCAAAAGTAACTTGCCCCGAGCCATGCAGCAAAGCCAGGCCTGGATGTGGGTCCCACATTCTGCGTTCGTGCTCCCTTGATCATGCCTAGCACCTGAGTGCTCCCAGGGCTACATGCTAATGGCTGGCAGGCGGAGAGAGCCTCGGGCATTCTGGTGACAGGAGAGAAGCTGGCTCCCGCCTGGGCTCCCGTCTCCCTAACTTTTGCTTTCGGTTGGTGACGTGAACTCTGCCAGGGTAGAGGGAACTTGTTACAGTCATTCGTTGACCCTTGTTGGGGAAGATAAGACTGTATGCGGGGTGTGGCTATCTGAGAAGCCGAGGTTCCGTTGTCTTGACAGTGGCTGGCACCCACCACACCAGACACTGTCCCTTCCCTCAGCAGCTCAGAGTCTGGGGACACAGGCACAGGTGATAATGCCACGTGACACGTACCTGCTCAAATAGTGCCTGTGCATACTAGGGACACAATAAATATTTATTAGTTGACTTATTAAATGATGATTTATACAGCCTCGATTCTTTGCCAGGCTCCACATAAAGCAGTTTACATTTAATTCGTGTAACCTCATATTAACCTTATGAGCTGGGCTCTAGCATTAGACCATTTTAGAGATGCTGAACCTGAGTCACAGAGACCAGAAGGGAACTGGGCCAACACACAGCTTGTAGGCAGCAAGCCAAGATTTGAACCCAGGAAATCAGGTTCCAGATCCCGCCCAGGAAGAGGCTGCCGATTGCCAGTGTGCTCACACGCTGAGCCTCAGTTTTCACATCTGTGAAATGGGAGTAATAGATCTGGCCTCATGGGGCTGTTTGGAAGATGAAATGAAGATGAAATAAAGTGTTGGTTGCTGTGCCGGGAGGACTAAATGATTGGAAGCCCGGGGCCCTCCCCACACTGCTGTTTCTTTTCTAACTTCCCTCGCACCCAGCTTCCCGTCCCATCCTCCCCTCGCATTTACGGTCACACTTTCCCTGGATCCCGGGGCAAGCTGAGATGGGGTGCTGGCCAGAAACCTGCAAACCTAGACAGCTTGGAGCAGAGCACCGGTGTGGAACTGGGAAGCTGGGAAGAGAGGAAGCTAAGCCCTGTGACCTTGAGACCTACAGTTGCTTCTCTGAGCCTTGTTTTCTGATCTGCCAAATGGGGACAGGCTTGCTGCATGGACGGTGTGAGAAAGCAGACGGGGTGATGAGGCTCAGACCCTGGCAGCTGCCGTGGCGATTAGGAAGCGAGGCTGGGTGTTGTGGCGGGGATTGGATGGCATTAGGACCCTGGCCTGGGCAGGAGCCCCTCCACGTGGCTGCCCCGGGCGGGGGCGTCTCCACGCCCTCGCTCATATGCTTGCTCAGCGCTCCCCGACTGCGTGCTCTGACTTGGGATGTGCAGGCTCACACAGCCGCCTGCTCATCAGCTGTTCAATGGAGAGACGCCCCGGCGGTGGAGACTCTGCCCTCTGCCCCCTCCATCGGCCATTTTTATTACTTGGGTTATTTAAGACGGTTCTTGGCTCGCAGCCCCTGTGTGCCGCCCTGGGGGAGGGGCCGGCCGGCTGGTCTGAGTGGACCTTGTGAGTCCCCGGCAGACGGGCTCCTCTCGGGCGGGATCGGTGTGTCTTCCCAGGGCCTCCTCGTGCCCTGGCCTGCTGTGGTAAAGGCACTAGGCCATCTGGGGGTGCAGTGGGGAGACCGGGGCTGGAGTCGCTTTGGGGAAAGCTTGTTGCAAAGTCAGACCACAGGACCCGAGAGGCTTTGGGCTCCAGGTGGGAGCCTGGTGGGACACCCAGGGATTCTGGGAGGCACCTGAACCCACTAGGGTCAGTTCAGGGGGGCTTCCTGGAGGAGACACCGCCTGCGTTGTGTTCTGAAGGTCCAGTAAGAGCTCAGGAGAAAGAGGAGGGTGCTCCAGGGGGCAGGAACAGCGTGTGCAGAGGCCTGGAGGTGAGATGCTGGGCCGGTGCCTCGTCCAGAGCCCCTTCCTTGTGCCCAGGCCTGAGTCAGGACATGGCCTGCTGCTCCTTCTTCCTCCCCTTCTTGTCCTCCCCCTCCTCGTGGCCTTCTTGGCCCTCTTTGTTCTGTTTGCCATCTCACATCCTCTCTCTCTTTTTTGATTTGGGCTCTGTTCCCTATGGCTGGCTCTCACCCCCGCCCTGTCCTTCATCTGAGGCAGGGGAGGTTCTGTGAGGGGCCCCGTCCCCTCCCTCTGCCTGATGCCGGGCCTCGGTCGGGGGCTCTTTGTCGGCTGCTGAGGCTTTGTGAGCCGTGTGTGTGCGTGCGTATGAGCATGTGTCTGGGGGCCTCCGCCAGCACCCTGTGGTCCCGAGGTCAGGACCCCGCCTCTGGCCACCCCAGATCCTTTGTACTGCCCCGTGTCCATCCTGGGGGAGGGCAGGGGCTGCCTGGTGAGAGCATAGCTGCTGGGTCTGGGAGGTCGGTGCTGCTCAGGGACCTCAGCCCCCAGCCCCCACCAAGGTCTGGACCCAGGATTCGACACGGATTGGGGAGTAGGGCAGGAAGCTAGGCTGCCCACCTTAGCTCCCCCTGGCCTGATCACCCTGCCTGTCTCTTCTCCCTCACACCTCTGATTTCCTTTTATCCCCCCTTCCCCCACCCCTCCCCACCACAGAGGGTCTGAGACCCTCTCAAAGTCCTTTAACCCAGCCACTGCTTCCAGGCAAAGTCATGACCTGTCATCCCAGCCAAGCACATGTGCCCTTTGTCTTTGTAAAAAGACCTGAGTGTTTACGCTTTAGTATTTTAGATTTCCCTCCCCACCCCCACTCACGTGCCCACCACCGTTTTACGGATAAGGCCCAGAGAAGGAGAGCAGCCACTCTGAGGCCACACCGCCGAGTAGGGGCCGCAGCCCAGCCCCCTGAGCAGGGTTTCTTACAAAGCCCTTGAGCTAAGGGATCCTTTCGGAGCTACAAGTCCTTTAGAGAGAGTTTTTTAAAACTCCCAGAGGCCAGATCGCTTGGAGTGAAGGCTTGCCCCTTGACCGGATGTAGAAGTCCTCCACGCTGTAGCTGGCCCTCTCGGTCTGCAGGAGAGAAGTAAAGTCGCCATGGGTTTGTCTCCTTCCAACAAAAGGCACTTCCTGGCTTTGGCCCAGTTGTGGGGTCTTGGGGTGTTGACTGACTGATCTACTATCCCCATCTGCCAGCCACCTGCTTGGCCACATCATCGCCCTGTGTCTCGGTTTCCTCCTCTGTAAAATGGGATGGCAAGCCCCACGGGCTGTTGAGAAGCCTGGGCCAGTGAGGGCCATCCCCACCCCCTTCCCCTGGGTGAGCCCTGGACTTGGACGGGCGGAGGACTTTGTCTGAGTGTGGAGTTGGGTGACCTGTGCAGCCTGATCCTCCAACCCCCACAAACATTGTGTTTCCCGGGCCCCCGACAATGAGTACTTGTGGGTCTCTCGACTGTTTGTGTGTAGAAGCTTAATGTACACAGCTTGCTGTTACACTTGCCTTCGAAGGAAATGCTAGGACTTGTCCATGTTGGGGAAACTGAGGCCTGGGCTCAGCCAGCCACTTGGCAGAGCCAGGATCAACCTGATGCCAAGCTCACAGAGGCCCAATCCCTAGGTGGTTCCTTCCTCTGCCTTCAGGCCTCATGCATCCACGGAGAATGAAAGGGAAATTGCTTTGCTCGCTCTTCCGTGGTGCACACCATTGGCCGAGACCTGGGCCTTCCCACGGGTGTGAGCTCTGACTCCGGAGTGAAAATGTCTGGGTTCCTAGCACCATCCTAAGCCTCGGCTCTCTCATCTGTAAAATGGGAGGGACAACCTTAGCTCCCAAGGCAGTCACGAGGATTCAGTGGAATAGTGGGCACTTGTCCTCCTGCCCAGGCCAGGCCCTCCCCAGCCCCCAGGCCCGGGCCGTGGGAACTGCCTGTCCCTCCCCCTTCCGGCTGCAGGTCGGCCCTTTGTGTTCGGGCCACTTCCTTTCTCCAGCAGCGCCGGCTGCCTGGCCAGCGAGGAGGAGGTCACATCCCTTCTTCCCCAGCAGACTGTCAGCGCAGGGTCACTGGGAGGACAAGGCCTGGCCCTCAAGGCTGTGCCTGTGACAGCGTGTGGCTTCCAGGGGCCCGTTGGAGAGCGGGCTCTCCTTAAAGTCCCTGACCTGCCTCCCTGGGGTGTCTGTCCCTGTCCCTGCCTCCTGGCCTCCTTGTGCGGATGCGGAAGCAGCCTAGGAAGCCACATCCCTGAACTGAGGTCTCACCGTGGGGCAGGGGCAGAGCTGGGACTAGAACCTGGGTCTGCCAGACTCCTGTGGAGAGAGTACCTCCTGTCCCGGGGTTAGGCTCAGTCTCCCAGGCTGAGAAATGGGCCGAGGGCTCCTGGCCCTGGCCCTTGGGCTGAGAGAAGGGAGTTGCAAGTTCAAGTCCTGCTTGCCCCTTGGCAGGCGGAGGGAGGGGCAGCTGTTTCCCTTCTGGGACTCTGGGAAGATGGCATCCGTGCCTGTCCAGCCCACAGCCCGCCTCTGCGGGGCCTTGTGGGTGAAGTGCTTGCTCCCAGATCTTGGCAGGGAGGTGACGCGCAAGGCTGTCTTGGCATTGTTTTTCCAGGGTTGACGTCAGGGCAGCTGGTTTAGGGTTTCACCTGAGACAAAGGCTGCTTTGTAGCTTCTGCTCACCCCCCAGGTGGGAACAAGGTGGACGGGATTGGGAGTCCTGGCTCTCCCTCTGCTCCTCCAAGAGGAAAGCCAGGGGGGATCTCATAACCCATAATCCTCATCTCACCTTCTCCCAAGAGTTTCTCAGGTGCCCTGCCAGGTCAGCCCTCATGGGCGCGTTCTCTGGACATCATGGTCCTCCCGAGGGCTGGCTGTGGTCATGCCCGGTCCCGGTGAGGACAGAGTCTCGGCAGCAGAAATGACTTAATGGCTTAACAGAGTCCTGCTTGGTTCCACTGCGGTTGAGCCTCCTTTCCACCCCCGCGGGGGGCGTGTGCTTCAGGGAGCCGGTGCTCTGGGGAAAGGCTCCTGGGACCCATAGCTCCAGTTCCTGTTCTTTGCATTCAGAGCTGGGTTACTCTGCTTGGAGTGTGTTGCATATGCAACCATGCGTCTGTCGGTATATGCACGTGTATGTACAAGTTACATGAAGGGGACTGGACACTGGTGGGCAGCCATGAGGAAGCAATTCAGGGAGGCCTCTGGGCAGGTAAGGCATCATTCCAGGGGGGTGCCTGGGACCTCCTGCTCTTCTCTCTCAGGAATTACCCCAGTTTATCACCCATCCATTCATCTGTCCATCCACCCATCTGTTCTTTCATCTATCCATCCATTATTCTTGGGACCCCCATGCTCAGACCCGGGCCCTGGGGATGCTGCTCCCTGGACCGGAAAGGCAGACTCTGATCTTTGGGGAGCTTGCGAAATGACTGTCAAGTCAGAGCTGGGAGAGTCCTTAGAGACAGTTTCGTTTCTCTCCCAACACACGGCTTTTTCAGAGCGGGGCAGTGACTTGCCCAAGGCTGCACAGCGAGTTGGTGGCAGAGCCAGCACTCCCCCCATGTTCTCGCCCTCTGTACCGGCAGATCCTCTCCTGGCCGGTGGCCCTGTCGCCCGGCCCTCCCTCCATGGCTGTGTCGGTGTGTTCTTGGCTTTTCTGGAGTCCTCTGCAGCCTCTGTCCTGAGTCCTCCAGAGATGCTGGCTGGACCAGAATGCCAGCCCCAGCCTGGAGCCAAGCCTGGCCGTGCTCGCCCTGAGAGGACATATTTGTCTGCTTGGAATGGCAGGTTGGCTGGACACCTGAGCGCAGAGACCCGGGGGCCCACCTCACTGGTCCTTGTGGACACTGGCTTGCTGTCCCCAGGGCGTCTCCGGAGGTCATGGGCTCCTTCCTCACCTTGAGGCGAGGGCCACTGCAAAGCCACTTAGACTCTTACTGCCTTGGAAGGCATTCCAGAGCCTCCCCTGGATGGACTTCCAGTGTCCGTGTCGCCTCTTCCTTCGGGAAATGCTTCCTGGTCTCTAGCCCCAGCCCAGCGGTCGGCAAACTCATTAGTCAGTAGAGCCAAATAGCAACAGCACAACGATTGAAATTTCTTTCGAGAGCCAACATTTTTAAACTTAAACTTCTTCTAACGCCACGTCTTCAAAATCGATTCGCCCAGGCCGTGGTATTTTGTGGAAGATCCACACTCAAGGGGCCAAAGAGCCACATGTGGCTCGCGAGCCGCAGTTTGCTGACCACCTCCCTAAGCCCACGTGCAGCCTGTCCCCCTGTTTAGCCTCCCACAGAGTAGGAGCATGGGCGGATTTCCATTCCCTGGTGCTGACCCTTTCCAAGTCCTCAA
Organism: Antrozous pallidus; assembly: GCA_027563665.1. Lineage (NCBI taxonomy): Eukaryota > Metazoa > Chordata > Mammalia > Chiroptera > Vespertilionidae > Antrozous > Antrozous pallidus. The sequence continues at coordinate 201,886,406 of CM050508.1, forward strand.
GGCAGCACCCCTTTCCCTCCCATGCCGAGGTTTACTCTCTTCCTGCCTGAATCCCTCCTGACTCACGCTGACTGGTCGGGGCATGCTCTGTGAAGAAGGGATCAGGTCGGTCCCTGTAGGATCCCACAAGTTCCCAGGAGGGAGGCACATTCCATCTCATGGAGTCATGGAACCACCTGAGCCAGAAGTGGCCCTGGAGCCCAGGGGTGACCCGCCCCACCTTTCCTGATGGAGAAACTGAGGCCCAGAGAGGTTTGCCACATGCCAGCCTGGGCAGTGCTGTTTCTAGGGTTCGGCCTGGGAGTGGGCTTTCCAGCCCCATAAAGGTGGCTGCTGGCCTGGCGGTTCCTGCCCCACAGGGGTGTCTTGGAAGCAAAGCAGCTGGTTCCACCTGGCCCCACAGTGTTCCCTGCCCAGTCAGTGCCCGCCCCTGCTCGCCTCTGGGCTGGCAGATTCCTGGCGGTCCAGGCCTCCTCCACTCCCACCTGGTTGTCCCCTGGTTCCCTCTCATCCCATAGCCTCCCTGCCTCCCTTTGGACCCTGGGGCGGCCCTTCACTTGCAAGGTGAAGTGTATGATAGTGGCTAAGTTGTCAAGCAGACACTACTTCCTGCAGCTGGGACAGGAAGGGGTTAAGCAGCTCTGCCTACTGGGGCCGGACCTGCAGCTGGTGTCCTGGCCCTTCAGGCCAACCAGGCCATCTGGCTTGACAGATGCCACACGGGGTTCCATCTGTCCCAAGGCAAAGTCACCAGGAGGAGGCCTTTGTGGGCCCATGCGGTGGGTGTGGACCGGCTGTCTGTCCCTGGCAGGCCCGGCCTGTTGGGGAAGGGCCCACCCTGGGCAGCTGCCGAGTCCCCAGGGGCGGGGAGAGCTTCTCTGTGCAGAGGGGTCTAGGACAGTGGTCGGTAAACTGTGGCTCGAGAGCTGTGGTTTGCCGCTCTGTTGACTAATGAGTTTGCCAACCACTGGGATAGGGGCTTAATCCCAAGGACCAACAACAGCCTATAATTATTGGAATCGAGACTCTAGGTCCGTGGTCGGCAAACTCCTTAGTCAACAGAGCCGCAGTTTGCCGACCACTGGTCTAGGAGATGCGGGGACTGGCCCAGGGTCGGTGCAGGTAGAATGGGCTTCGGACTGGACTCTGCTCGTTGCTCTGCGCTACGGATCCAGCTCACAAGCCCATTCATCCAGTAAATTGGCACCAGTTGAGGGCCTACTATGTGCTGGTACCTTGGCAGGGTTGGGGTTGGTGACCCTCTGCCCACCCTGGGCTGGCACTTGGCAGGGTCCGGTCAGCTTGGGGACTTGCTCAGGAAAGGGGCCTCTCTGGTGTCTGAAGGACCCCCTGGCCATCTGAGGACCTGGGTCGGACCAGACTTGGGGAGCACTTCACTCAGGGGCCACTCTCAGGGCCAAGAGGGGCCCAGCCTGGCAGCCAAGGTGGGGCCTCCGCACTTCACTCATGCAGTTTGGAGGTCGTGCACTTTGGGGCCCATCCTGACCCCCAGGTACACGCTGCATGACCTTCTCCCTCCCATTAAGAGGCCACCTGGCACAGAGAAAGGAGCCAGGCTTTGGGACAAGAGAGATCCGTGCTCTAACCCTGCATCCGCCGTCCCGCCAGGAGAGCAGAGGCAGGTGCACCGGTGGTTCTGAGCTTGGGCCCGGGAGCCGGACTGTTGAGCTCTGTGACCTTGCACACCTTGCTTCACTTCCCTGGGCCTGTTTCCCCGTCTGTGAAATGGACGTAATAACAGTACCCACCTCATAAGGTGGTTGTGAGGATTGAATGAACTATGAGTGCCTATCAGTGCTAGCACTCCATGACCTTAACTATTGTGATTATGTCACCTGAGCAAGTTGCCTGACCTCTGTGAGCCTCAGTTTCCCTATCAGCAGAATGGGGGTGAGGAAAAGAGGGGCTCCATTATACCCGGCCAGGGGCTGTACGGTCACAGAAAGTTCTCTGGGCATCTGCAGGGAACTGACTTGTCTCCACTCTGAGAGGGGAACCCCAGCCCCATGGTTGGGTGGGAGGAACACTGTGTGTGTGTGTGTGTGTGTGTGTGTGTGTGTGTGTGTGTGTGTGATGGGGCACCCCAGTGCCGTCCCCCAGGTTCATGTCAAGTTGAGTGCCAGGGCCCGCATGGCGACAGGAGGCTGGTATTAAGTAGTGAGCCTGTCCCCTTAAACTGTGTGTGGTTGCTGATCCCTCTCTTGGAGCAGGCGATGGCAGTTTGTCCTGCTGCCTGCAGCCCCCGGGCCATTGATGACACTCAGGGTGCCACACACACGGGCAGGGCCCGCCGTGACCCACCCTCAGTTGCACAAGCCCCCACGTGTAATTCATTGTTTTCCTGGGGCCTCGTCACTCTTCCCTCCTTCCTTCCTCCCGGGCGGTTACTCAGGAGTGTCCTCCTTACCAGTGGCATGGCAGGAAGTACCAGGGCTCCTGGCTCCTGTCCTTGCTCTGCCGCTGCCCGACGGTGTGACCTTGGGCAGGTCACTTTCCTCTCTGAGCTTCAGACGTCTCGTTTACAAATGGCCTGGACTTCTGAGCGTCTCTCTCTCTGACATCCTGGGATCCCGTTTCCATGTTCTGTGACTTTTCCTCCCACACGTGGGAGCCTGTCTGTGCTTGCCTGTCCTCATTTAATTCGGGGGGGGGGTTTCTCCCCCATGTCACAGATG